>JAQQPU010002686.1:20136-33228 GCA_029168905.1 Artemia sp. Kazakhstan ARC1039
GGGGCTTTTATCAATACAATTTTCCAACATCAAAATAGCCTACGTTAGAAAAGTTACAAGTGGCTATAGTCCTTTATTTTGACGTCAGAATAATTCACTAATAGCGTATCGTTTTGCTCCAAAAAGGAGTTTATTTTCAAAAATTTAGAAGAGAGCAACCAGGGTCTAAAGGTATTCACGCGGATAGTTTCTTGTTTCAGGATGTGAATTAAAGAAACACACAAAAATTAGGCATAAAAGCCTATAGCCTGTGGTTTCATTTTCGTCCGTCCTCCATTAAATTGGGTTAGATAATATTTCAGCTAAAGTTCGAACTGAAAAATTTTAAGTCCTGATATAGGCCGGACTATTCTGCTACCACCAATACAGCCAATATATCAATCAGTGGATGCCAGCTTTGGAAAAAAACTCCAGTAGTGGACGAAGAAAAATTTCTCAATTTCTAACTTAATTTCAGAAAAAGTGTGAGATACACCCTTCCGCTTTGGGCACGATGATATCTTCTTTAGTAATTTATAACTTATGCCTTAAGTTGTAAAGGCAATAGATTACTTTAGAAGTATTTCTAGCGCAATGTAAATTAAACAATATCCTCATATTTCTGAAGCACGGATTTTTCTTAGTTTTTATAAGGTAAAACTCCGAAGCAACGGACATTAAATTCTTCGCTATTAGCCAGTTTATGTCAAACAATCAGCGTTTCTAAGCAGAAACTATGCTAGAGAGAGAGTTCAACTTCTTCATAGGTCATCCTAAGCGATGGGGAGAGCTGTTTCTCTCTCAAGGCTTAGAAAATTGGCTAAGAGGAAGGCTGCTTAGCTAGCACTATTCTACTTAGAACAAGAGTAGATTTTATTCCTTTGTTATTCCAGAATTTAGGGATAATACATTGAAAGTTTAATGGAATAGTAAATTCAAACTTTCATATTTTGCAGATGGTTTTGGCTCAATTGTTCTCACACCAACAATGATAAAACTAACTAAAACAAGGAATTCATAAAGAGGGAGAATTCTGCTAAAAAAATAAAATAAAAACATAGTCTTGAAAACACTGGGCGACAGTCATTTAAACATAGAACATAGTACTACCAGATTTTCTAGCACAAATTCAGCTCCTGATTTCAAAAACTAAGTCCGTTTGTTTGGTGATTCAAGTCAAATTTTGTTGATACTTTTTGCAATATTCGACCGATTTATACAAATAAAAAAAGTAAAATTCTACCACCCACATTTTGTGTGTGATAAACTTCCGTTATCTTTGCGACTGAAAAATAGAAAATTTCACACAGCCGATTAAGAAAAATACTATGCAAAAACAGCGCAATTAAGAAAAATACTATGCATAGTAAAATAATATTGTAAAATGCTATGTAATTAAGGGTGGTATAATAAAGTCCCAACAAAACTTTTGAATTAACGCACCTTCCTTGAGTCAATAAACTTTCTTTTAATCGGCAATAAACCTTGAGTTCAAAACCATCAGGTTTCCAAAAAAAGAAGTTCGAAGAAAAATTAGACAAAACTATATATGACGGAAAATTTCGAACATGGGTTTGAAGTAAGCAGATAGAACTTGGTACTTTTTTTTTATCAAAGTATGGGTTCTGGTTGTTTCTGTAAATAATTTTGGTGTATTTGAAACGTACTGTATATACATATCTTTTTATCATTTAAATACTAACACACGTGCAAAAATATAATCCCCAATCAAGGCCGTATCCATCGGGGGGGGGGGGGGGGGGTACGGGATTTGATCCACCCCCCCAAAATTATTGTCCGACTCGTAAAAAAGTAGCAAAAATGCACATAAACAAATTTTTGATGCGTTTTTATTTTTTTAACCCCCCCCCCCTTGGGACAAAAATCCTGGATACGTCCGAAAACCTACTAATGGTCTGTAAACCTGTTTCCTTTACGGCTAGTTAAACACGCATTTATTACCAATAAAAAATAAAGAAATTTAAATTTATGTTATAAGAGAATATGAAAGACCAACAACTATATAACAACGAAATATAGCAAAATAAATTAATGTGGAAAACAAACAAAATATAGCAAAATAAATTACGGAAATTTCCGCAACATCAGTAACATGAGCCATTAAACGTTGTGGTCATCAGGGGCGTCGTTTGGGAGGGACAAGGGGTGCAGTTGCCCCCTCCCCAGTAATATGGAAAACAAATTATTATATAGCCCATGCTCCTTGAATATCCGAAAGTAGACCCCTCTTGCGCCGGGGGCCCCCCCCCCCCCAATGAAAATGTTGTAGATTTGCCCCTGGTGGTCATCAAAAATTAAAACAGATACCCAGCGTAAATCAGGAGGGTTTTGACCAATGGAAGCTTGATTACTCGTGTCCAACTACTAGGTTGCATTCTTAATAGCACCCTCAATCCCCCCTCTCTTTCTGTTCCACCAGCCATTCTATCAACTACTAACTCGCCCACGAACATCCAGCTTGGGACTGAACCCATAGAAGAAGTTAACGACTTCCAGTATCATGGGAACAGAATCGGATACAATAGTAATTCCAACACAGGATTAACAACTCTTATAGTCCTGTCAATCCCTGACTTTGACTGGTCTTAATGCCAACCAAATACTTGCTCCAGCTAAAACTACGCTTTTCTACAGCAATATTCTATCAGTCCTAACATATGCAACTGGGTGCCTGAAACTTAAGACTGAGCAGGAGAAAGGTCTCACTGCCGGCGGTGCAAAGATGAGAGGGGCAATTCCCCTCTTATTTGGGATAATTTCAGGTCGTTTTGTGTTTTTATGTTATGTTTCATCTTCATTTGAAAGAAAAACATTTTATATATATCAAATTGAATTTCGTTTTTAATACCATATCCAGAGCTATTCTACATAGGATAGGGGTACCGTTCCGTCTATCCTCACTCTTTACGCTAAAATTTATCTTTTGGATAGCAATGCACCAAGAAATGGACAAGGTGTGTTTATTTTATAATGGGACTGTTAGTTCTTAGCACTTTTGATTTGTACTTTTATATGGTTATCAAGGAGACATTTCCTTCCGCCTTTACCTGACTGGGGGAAATAGTCGGAAACTTCTACTCAAAAACTTCCACGCTGTCAAATCAAGCTTCGATTCAAAGATTAAAGCTTCTGTTAACATTTAAGAAAAATACATTTTTACTAATGAAAATTTTTCAATTTATCTTTATTTCTCTTCTAAAGATATTATTCCTTTTTGCTCCTGAGATGCAATCAGCATATACAAGAGCATAATTACTGGAGATAGATAGTTTCTCTTTTATTGATATTATTAAATAGAACTAAAGTAATTTTTCCTACGAAAGGTAATTAAAGCCTAAAATAAGTAAATATAATATCTAAAACTAAAAATGAACAGAGATTGGCCACGGATGAAAAAATAAAACCTAAGACGAACATCAATTACAAAAGATTATGAAATCTAGAACTAACTGAAGTTACCACAAATAAGTGTGAAATTCCAACAGCTCCAAAAGACGGAAAGCAAAAAAAGAGTTGAGCACTTTTTTGCAATAAAAGGAGATCCAATGTAAAAGATTAAAGTTATCGAAGAGTTCATTACAAAAAAGGAAGGTGACGAGGGGCAATATCATGCAAACACTTTATGTCAGATCTTTACATCTCTCTCTCTCTCTCTATCTCTCTCTCTCTCTCTCTCTCTCTCTCTCTCTCTCTCTCTCTCTCTCTCTCTCTCTCTCTCTCTCTCTCTCTCTCTCTCTCTCTCTCTCTCTCTCTCTCGCCTCTAAAAAAATCTTTTAAGATAATAAATATAAGTAGATTTTTCTTTTACTTTTTCTGAAACTGTGGTTCTTTTCCGAGTGTTTTTGACTTGGGGACTTGCTGAGTCTTCACTGATATCTCTTTCTTCACTTTCTTCCTTAACATGGACCGCAGACATAGGCGTATGCAAAACAGAGGTCCCAATATCGGCACTTGAAGTACGATTAATGACACTGATATCCTGAAAAAAAGAAGGAAATTTACGTACAGTTTACTGGGTTAAAGATCCCTGTCGTAAAAGACATTTTCAGATTATTTGACTTTATTTTTAATAATTCTCTCTTAGAACAATGTCACACTGCCTCATATTTTGTCTGTTATGCCTTTCTGGAAGATATTTTACCATAACTGATAAAGTAAAAATCCATTCCACCTTCTTCCGTTTCCCCAAACATCTCCTCCACATACCACCATGGACACACAACTCTAGATTGATCAGCAAATATGTAATAAATGAACCAGAAATCATATTTTCACGACTGGGAGAAAAACACAAAAAGAAAATTTCTTTAATTCTTTGTTAATCTATTTTTCATTCGCCGTTTCTTTCTTTTTCTCGTCTTAGGTTATATTAGGTTTCCTTTTCGTTTATAGCTGTTTTCTCCGTTTTGCAAGTGTAAATATTCGTTTTTTTCTGGATTTTAAAACTTTATTTTAAAATGCTGCATTTTAAGACATTTAACTAATTTTTGTTAGAAAAATTTACGGTATCTAAAAAATGGCGGATGGGCCACTCAAATTTGAGGCCTCTAGACTCCAATCAGCTAGCGTATTGGTTAATACAGATCCATCAATCTTGGATTTCGTCATAAGGACTATTTTTAGTCCTTATGACGAAATCCATTTTTATAAGGAATAAAGGAATTCCTAATAAGGAATTAGTCCTTATTTTTAGTCCCTATCATTCTTTGAAAACCTCTGGCTGAAAAGGACAACTCAAGAAAATCAATTTTTTTCAAAATTTTGTAATGAACACAAGTGTTTTGCAACAAGGCTTATTCTAAATTGTTTCTGAAATAGTCCATAGTCCCTTTAATAAGAAACAAGACTGATTTAGATTTTTTTTTTCAGGATTGAAAAACTTACAACAAAATAGGTTGTTTTCTTCCATACCTAAAGGAATCTAGCATAGCTCATGCCCGTGTGATGTAGTCTTACACTAATCCGTTGTAAGAAAAATTAAATCTACACCATTATTAAGTTCAAGGTTTTTTATTTACAACAAATCTACAACAACGAAAAACACGAAAATAGCAATTCCTCCAAATGAGCCCCAAGGCCCAAAAGCGGAGAAACAGCAAAGGAAAAAATCAGCTTACCTTAAGTCAATCAAAACACGCGTTAACAAAAGTTATAATAGAAAAGTTTATAAAAGTTTTACACCTCACTACCATGGAATATTTTGGACACTATTAGTAATTCATATAATAATGATTATGGAATTACTTCATTAAAAACTATATAGATTTCTTTTGGAAAGACTATCTTTCCGAATACGCAGTAGGAGAATACCGGTTTCAGAGCTGAGAAAAAGAGAGAAAAGGAGAGATCAAAATAAAAGAAGAAAACTAAAAACATCCTTAATAAGAGAAAGCTGACTATTCATCGATTAGTTGCTTCAAAAGAAAAATAAATACATTAATAACATTAGGCGGCTCCTTAACGACCCGCAATCAAGTTATTCTAGATCAATAAACTTCCCGGGAACAGACCTACGGACCAAAATAGGACCTGGGAAGGTATTTTGAAGCCCTTTCCACCCTTTTGATGAATGAATTATTATGAGCCCAGGAACAGATTGTGCTACACGGTTAAAATTCACAAGATTTGACCTACTGCCGAAATTAGAACACAGAGACTTGCTTTTGTTTTTCTATTTCCAGTCCTTTCCTACTTACAAGACATTAAAAATTCCTCAGAAATATAACTATAACTGCCTTAAATAAGAAAAGCCAGATTCTATATCAAAGGACATTAAAGAATCTAAAACAAAATGGCAAAATCACCCCACAATTGTATAATAAATTTCTCCCCCGAGGTAGCCTTTGCCCAAAGTTTTACAGTTTACCGAAATTACACAAGCAAGGTATTCCCTTAAGGCCAATTGTAGCATGTACGAAAGCCCCTGCCTCCAATATTGGAAAGTGGTTATGTACAGCCTTCAAACCATTACTTTATTCCCAAAAATCGTACATATGTAATTCGGTAGATTTAGTAGAAAAACTTAGAAGTGCAAGCATTTCAGAAAATACAATAGTAAGTAGTTTCGACATAGTTTCTATGTACACAAATATTGATGTAGCAATATCTGAGCAGTTATTAAAAAATAAAATAGAAGAAAACTATCATTTAATTGAAGATTCAACAACAGGAATAGATTGTGAGGTTTTAATGTCCCTAGTCAGAATTTGTAATAAGTATTCAATGTATTTTCAGTTCCGTAATTCTTTTTATCAACAAAAAAATGGTCTCCCTATGGGGGCGCCGCTATCCGGGTTATTAGCGAATATTTATGTAGAACACCTCGAAAATTGGGCCTTAAATTCATATTTTTTAAAACATGTATATTGGGGGCGTTATATGGATGATGTAATATCGCTCTGGAATTATGGGGAAAATGAACTTAGTGGCTTTCTAGATCACCTTAATACATATGACCGAAATTTACCATTCACCTTAGAAATTGAAAATGCAAATAAATTACCGTTTCTGGATGTTTTAATTATTCGTGACATTGATAAACTGGATTTTACAATTTACAGAAAACCCACACAAAATAACAGATATCTACATTTTAAATCCAATCACCGCCCACAAGTTAAAAGAGGTGTTGTTACATCTCTTGTTGACCGTGCCCTAAATATTTGCTCTGAATCTTACATCACAGATGAACTAAATTTTATTAGAGACATACTTTTTGGAAACGGTTATCCTATTGTCTTTATTAACAATACAATTAGCCGAAGATTGGCAAGACACTCCCGTAAAATTAAGGGTCTTTTGCAATGTGAAGTTCCCGTCAAGCCCTCAAATATAATTTACCTTCCATATATTCCAAAAGTTTGCACACAAAATAATTTAAAAAGAAGTTTGAAAAAAAAAGTTTGATTAAAAAAAAGTTTGCACACAAAATAATTTTTATGTCGTATTTACAAATAATTTTAAAATCATTAATTTCTTAAATTCTGGTAAAGATATAAAACCAGTTACTCGCCAGAGAGGAGTTTATCAAATACCATGTGACTGTGGCCATTTTTATGTTGGTAGAACCCATCAAAATTTAGAAAAACGCCTGCAACAACACAAAGATGACATAACTAAAGCTTTAAATTCTAATAGTACAAACATTTCCTTTGATTCTGCTTTAAGCAGTCACATATATGATAACCCTAGTCATAAAATGCTTTTTGAAGAAACTTGCCTTATTAGCAATGATTTAGGCATAAAACAGGTTGTTCGAGAGGCAATTGAAATTAAAATCAAAATAAATAGTAATATTTCTTTAAATAGAGATTTGGGGGAATATTCGCTTAATGTCCTATACACAAATTTAATTAAAAATGATTTGACTAATTATATTAAAAAAACAGTAAATAACTCCACTCAACCTATTACGAATAGACCTTCTAGGCTGGCTGCCAAGAAGGCGAGATTAGCTTTAAAATCTTGTCTGTAAGTATTTTAATTCCATCTGAATGAATTGTTCTCTGTCCATTTCGTTTGGAGTACCAGTCCTGGTTGAACTTCCTTGAAGTAATGATATTAGGGCTGTTTTAAAACTTTTTTAAACAGTTTTAATGTTTGAATTTTAATGTAAGTTTCTTTTATAGTGTTTTTATTCTCTTCGTCTGTTTTGCAGAGGACGGCCCTTGGATATAGGGTCGAAATATTCATTTAAAGTTGCGTTCCACTGTCTTGTATAAAAAAAATTCCCTGTTGTTCTTCTTATTTGTTTAAAAGGATATAAAACTTTAAAGTGCCTTACCCAAACTTAATTCACTCAGTAGATTCAGTTTTGAAAGATTCCTGATGACAAATGGAGCAAGATTTATCTAGAAGCCAGTCATCCTTAATATTACCAAAAATGAATCGGGAAAGTTTAAGGTGACCATTCTGTGGCCCGGACCCCTCTTAAAACTTTATCATTTTGTTTCTTTCCTGAGGAAAGCGCAATACAAATACAAATAACCTGACGACTAGGGCCATTCCGTCACCAAGTGAATCACTAAAGTCACTGAGGAGTGCCCTATTGCCGTCTCTGCTTTCCTTGAGTCACTCAATAGTTTATTGTGGCCCGATATGACACTTTTGTCTGACATCCCAGGAGTCTGATTCACTGGCAAGGATTTATTTTAGGGCCCTGGGGACTGAATTTAGGTAGCCTAAACATCCTTATCTGGTGTTGCTTAAGGACTTAAAAGCTTGAAATCTTATCTGACTGCCATAAGAATCTTCGTAGAAATTTCGGATTATCTCCCTTGAAACTCCGTAATCACTGAAATATCTATCCCTCGTTTATTACTCCCTCAGACCTACAATCACTTGCCAAGCGGCAGGACTTGTTCCAAAACTACAGCCGATTGTTCGGGATATGCAAGACCATGACATGCGAGATATGAGCAAAGTTTTGTTCCGTTTTATACTTCACATAATGTTTCAGTCCTGAAGCATAAGCGTAATTGTAAAAGTTAGGTTCATAGCTTGTGTGAATTTGATATTCAATTAACTGGATAAATTAGCTGCTTTGTTTGTATTTTTGTTCTTAATGTGTCAAGTATTGGTGTGTGCGTGTTTAAGCGAACCTAGATTTTTGAAATCTCAACCTGAGCCATTCAGAGTGCATTTGGTCTGTCATAAAAAAAAGAGCAAGATACGTTGCTAGTAGTGACCTCAATATGCGAGGCTAAGGAGGAAAATAGTCTAATTTTTTGTTGTTACTTCATAAATATTAATATAAATATTTCATATTAATAAATATTATTAAATATTTATTAAATAATAAAATTATAAAATTATATAATAATAAAATAATAAAACTATAAATAAATAATAAAATATAAAATAAATAATAAAATATGAAATTATATTATTAAATTATAAATATTGATAAATATTTCATAAATATAAAAAATTAGTGAGTGTATCATGAACAGGAATTAGTGCAGACAGGCTGCACTAACCGCTAGGGATAAAATTCTAGCCTTGTTTTCTTCAATAGATTTAAAAAAACACCCTCGTTACAAAAAAAAACTTTACATCAAAACAAGTTTACATACATATGTTACTCTTTTACGAATCGGAAAAATTTCAGGGGGAAGGGGGCTCAAACCCGGTAACACCCCCCTTACCTTAATAAGGTGCCATCCCCTTGAGCAGGAACGTATTAGGAATTATACTCATCACCAATATTTTTTGTTGTTATTTCATAAATATAAAAAATACGTGAGTGTATCCTGAACCTGAATGAGTTAAGAGTCAGCCAAGGCGTTTTGACTATAAAGCCGAGAAAAAACAAAAAACTCTTGTAGCTACAAAAAAGGGTCACTATATACACGAGAAACATCCATCACTCTTATCTATTTTACTCTTTACACTGTTCAATAGCATGCCACTTAAATCCCTAAAGTGTCTCATTGAATGTAACGGGCAGATTAAGGATATCTTTTTTCCAAATCAAAGTAAAGAAGGCCCTTAAAACTTCAAAAATAAAATAAATTACTCAAAATTAAAGGGCACCGCCGCCAACCTAAGGTCCCTTATTCTTTACGCCAGAAATTCAAGTTTTTATAGATAGGAATTGTACATTCAATAAAGCATAAGAAAACTTGAGTGTGGGTCGCCACTCTTTAGTGGGTGGCTTAGAGAGTTGGGACAACAGGCCCCTTCCTAAATAGGATAATTTCAATTCGTTTTAGGTTGTACTGTCACTCTCTACTTTTAATGGGTGTAGGCTTACCTCATTCCTGAGGAAGGAATCATTTCTTGTCAGGTTATGTACTGGAGTACTAATCAAAAGGTTTCTCTTCTCATCACAAAAACCTTTCCCTAATTCTGATCTAGACGTTTGAACAGGTAGTGGAGGTTCTAAAAGAAGAAAAACTCAAATAAAAAATTAACATAAAAACAACAACAATAGCATGAGTTTGCGAGCCCGATGAATCAGTTTTTTTACTTTTTCTTCTGCTAACAAATTCTTAGCTGCTGCGTTTTAGTTTCAAGAAAAACAAGTCCGGTGGCTTCAACTTCCTATCCAAATCCGAATTTATAATTTCATATGATTGAGTTTAGCCCATTTAAGTCTAAGATTTATTTATTGAAATAATTAATTAAACACCCTTGCAAATTGGGGTCTACATACCTTTCAAAAAGGTTTCGTACAGTGTGTTGTGTCAATAAAGATTTGTATGACTATTACAGATGACAAATACTAATGAAAGCAAAAACGAGAAAGGAAAAACAGAAAAAAAACATAATAAAACTCAGATTACGGTCATCATTAAATTTAATTTAAGCAGAATATCTAACAAGCGAAGAGATATATCAAAATAAATTCAAAATGTTTCGACCTCCTCCCCCTCTCACAGCGTTCAGCAAACCTGAACCAGTTGTTCGGGTCATTCAAAAATAACCCACTAGCAATCTACTTATTTCAGCTATTTTATTCTTATGCCACCGACCATCTGGTCAGCTACAGATCAAACAAATTGTTACAGATCACCTAGTCTCTAAATGAACTCCTAGGGTTGAAACTGGTTCAGTCTGAAAAACAGTAAACGACAGAGAAAATTAAAAAAGAAGACTCATCGATCATTTGAATCTTATCGGTCATATGGAGGAAAAATGCCAACATTTTTTGGCTTGATCCTTCGGAAGAAAAAATACTCAACAGTCTAAAAAAATAAATATATAAATGCCTCCGTTTTCTTGCCATCCAAGAAGTGAACATGTACGAAAGTAAATTTTAATATTGACTTTATCAAATACGTTTTTCGAAAAAATTACTTAGTACCCGATGGCCGAATACCAAAAATAAATTGATTTTGAAATAACAATATCATGAACATTTTCAAGCTTTGCAAAAAGAGAAAGAAAAAAAATCTATATTTTGACAGCCTGTAAACAAATCTTTTAGAAAGTTATTAAAATGTCTCAAAAAACCTTCGATTTTCAGCATACATTATTCCGTATCAGACATAATCAATGAAGCTAATTTCACGCTTTGATTCCCCCTGAGCGTAACCAATTTTCTGTGAATTTGTAGATTTAATAAACTGTATAAATTTTCTCAGTTCAGTATTTAGCATGAAGTAATGACGTATCTAAGAACACTTGTATCCATTCGAATTTCATCATTGGAACCGAAAGAAGAGGAGAGGGGGATAGACCACCGTCTTAAATGAAGGTAAGCGATTACCTTGCGTGTTAAATTATAAAAATTTCATTATTTTTACTTAAGGCCCATTCACAATCAGATTTTTCTGATACCAAGATTTAACTGCCGGTAATCGGAGCTAATCAGAATGTTTCAACCAATACTAAGTTCTATGAAAAATCTAATTGGTTCAAATAACGATAACTAAATCTCGGTATTAGTAAAATCTAATTGTGAATTGGGCTTTAACAATACCAAGCAAAAAAAGGTAAATATGTTTTTTTACGTCAAAGTCATAGTTTTGAATTAGCAAAGGCGATGTATCTCTCGAGCATTATTGCTTCGCTTGTCCTAACGAATGTGCTGACGAGGACAGGCTGGATATAAAAGGTTGGAGCTGTTCCGGTTTTGTGAAATGGTTTGAGATGTCTACGCTGTTAAAAGCTCCTTCCTATGTCCTTATCCCCGGAAGGTAAACCCAACTTGCGTGGCGTGGCAGTAGCGGCAAGGTGGGCATACCACGATTTTCCTAATCAAAACCGTAAATACAAATAGAGCTGCACATTGACCTTGAGAAGCAGCGCCTTTTCAGGAAATAACAGCCTAGTAGACGACTCAGCATTGCACTGGATTTAGATAATGAATAATTCTTCTGGGTTTCGTTTGTTTTGGTGAGCTGTTTGGGCTGAAGAACTTCTTCCTAGACATGTTAACTATTATGACCTGCCTTACCATTATTGTAATATTTGCAGGCATGGATAGATAATGAGAAGGAGACAATAGGGTTGAGATTGCTTGTCATCGATGCCGACTGTTGTTGATAGACCAAGTGTGTAAAACAATTTAGTAACATAGATAGGCAAGGATTTAACAAAGCCTCTAGGCAACTGGAGGTCCCAGGAAATTCTTGCTTTCCAGTTTTAAGCCAGCTTAGGCGCTTCTGGTAGACTTGAAAAAAGTATTAGTGTAAGAGCAGCGACGGCGGGATCTATTGCTTTTCTTGGGGCCATAAAAATTTCGATGATTTAAATTATACACAAGGTGTCAGGTGGACCGTTACAACGCTGAAAGACAACTGTCGGATTGGCATTTTGAGTGGCGAATTCAGACTGAACTGCCCTTGTTAGGAGTTTTAGAAACTCATTTCCCAGACTAGGAAAATATGAAATAAGGTGATACAGAACTTTTTTATCATAGGCAATGTAATAGCGAGAGCCAAGTAAAGAGCAAAGTGGACACAATGTACTATTTTTTTTTCTGACCAAGACATTTCGTATAAGGAGCTGTCGTAGAAACTTCGCAAGGAGCTCATTTGATCGGAAATACAAAGTTCTAGTGCACTTTTCAATATAGGGCGGCCAGACCACCACACCCATAATTTCCCCAAACACATCCAATCAAAATTTTCGGAGAGCTATTTTGTTCAGTATAGTTGAAAAGTCTAGTAATTATGTCTTCGGGGATGTCAACCTTCTTAGAATCCTCAGGACAAGGGCTATAAGTTTTGCTAGCTGCCCATTATTAAAATATGAAGTTTCTATGGAAAGGGTAGCCGTATAAACTAAGAGGGGACTTATTCGGTTTGAATTCAAAAGTTCTAGTGCCCTTTTTAAGAGTCAAAAGTGATCGAAGGGAAACTAGCTTCCCTCTCAACCTGTTTTCCCAAAATATATCAGATCGAAACTTTGCGATAGCCATTTTTTTTATAATAGTCCAAGGATCATCTAACAAAGCCTCCAGGATTGACCCCCACACCAGAGCCTGGGGACAAGGGTTATGAGGTATGCCCCGGGGGCATATAGGGTTTTTTATGGAAGAGATGGTCTTATAAACTTTGGAGGAGGCTCATTTGGTTGGAAATTGAAAGCTCTAGTTCCCCTTTAAAGAGCTAAAAGTGACCGGACAGCAACTAGCCCCCCCCC
>JAQQPU010002686.1:33328-65293 GCA_029168905.1 Artemia sp. Kazakhstan ARC1039
TCTACTAATATAACCAGATATATCGCCCCCCCCCCCTTGCACCCGAAAAGCAACATATATTTCAAGCGATTTAAAAAAAAAAACGATACTTGACACAGCCCCCCACCCCCAAAAAAAGAAACCAAATGTTAAATTCTACTCTTAAAAAGGATAAAAAAATGCAAATAGACAAATTTTGATGCGTTCCATAAAGTTTTTTTTAACCAAACTCGAATAAAACATCCAAAAGAAAGAGTGAAGGGTGTTACCGGGCTTCAGCCCACCCTTGCTCAAAGATTCAATATCTACTCGTAAAATCCACTTCGTTTCGTCTTTTTATTAAGTCTGATATTTGTTTCTTTTAACTTTAATATCTGTCTTTTAATTTTTTTTTTTTACTATAAGGGGGTATAAGTGGGACGACTTCCCAGTTCATAAATCAGATAATTTCTGTTCATTTTGAGTTTGAGCTGAATATCAGTTTTATTTTTGGTACATTATAAGTTCATTATTGGTTTCATTTTTATTAAGTCTAATTTCTGTTTCTTTTTGCTCTGCTCAAGACACAGCTTCGCTCTTTACTTTTGTAAAAATAACGATACTTATGTGCTATAAATCACCGACCGCTATAGACTGTACAAGGAAACCAGACAAACGAGTATTTACTAGATAAATGGATCGCAAAGCGTGATTTTTTATTGCGTTTACAATATTTAAACTGTTGTTTTTGGGGGTTTAGGGGGGGGGGAGGTACCTAGGTTAGGTTAGGTTACGTATTTAATATATGCTATGCTTTATTTATTTTATTTCATTAGCATTAACCAAACTTGACTTCTTTCGTGGATAGCGGTGGGTTATTTATAATGCATAAGTTCGGCTGCGTATGCAGCCTGTCCCAAGCCAGGATAAAGAGGGAGGGTTGGGCTGTGGGCTTGCGACCCACACCCGGGACCTCAAGGGCCTGCCCTTGGGGGAAATCCTAACTGCAACCGAAACATCAAGTTTGAGCCTCGGATTTTCGAACCACCTTTTGATGACGACCCCTGCATGCCCACGGACAAGATTTATGAATGCGAAACAACACCTCAAATTTGGTTTCTGGAACGTCCGCACAATGTCTCAAGACTCCAAGAATGAACAAGTGCTAAGAGCACTGGAAGAATACCACTTTGACCTTCTGGCTCTGTCAGAAGTTCGATGGCTAGGATCTGGATCAAATAAACTGGATGGAGATGTGACCATTATATACAGTGGATCGCAGCAAAAGCGTTAATACGGAGTAGCCCTAACGATGACAAAACAGACTTCCCAAGCTCTACTACAGTGGACACCGGTGTCATCCAGAATCCTGAAAGCCCGCTTCATCGGCTCGCATGTGAAACTGTCAGTAATAGTATGCTACGCACCCACTAATGACGCCACCGACGAAGCAAAAGACGAATTTTACAGAGCTCTCAACTCCGTGGCAAACGACATACCCACGGCATGGCATGGCATGTTTTCTAGGAGACTTTAACGCGAAAGTAGGGAAGGACCGATCATTTTCCCCAGAGGTTCTCGGCGAGCATGGCCTGGGCCAGCGAAACGAAGACGGAGAACTACTTATCGACTTCGCCGCTCCTTAACGACCTAGTAATCGGAGGTACCCTATTTTCTCATTGGGATGTACACAAATATTCTTGGATATCTCCCGATGGCCACACCCGAAATCAGATTGACCATTGTCTTTGGAGCAGGAAGTGGAGATCAAGCCTACCTGATATAAGGGGATATAGAGGAGCTGACGTTGGCTCAGATCATAATCTGATGGCAGCAAAAATCCGCCTCAAATTGAAAAGAAATAGAAAAGCAAATAAGGCTCCCTTAAACCCAGTCTTTGACTCGGAGAAACTGAGGTTGAGAGAATTCAACCAAGCCTTTAAACTAGAGATGCGGAATAGATTTGAAGCCTTGTCTTTACTAGATGATGCTGATAGCAATCAATACTGGGAAAGCATAAAGTTGTGCTTTCACGATGCCGCGAAAGCCACCATTGGGTACCGCAAGAGCCCAAAAGACCAGTGACTATCTGACCAAACATGGGAACTCGTGGAGACTAGGAAAAAAGTAAAAGCATCACTTATCCAAAGACAAACCCCCGACCAACAGATCTTCAGAAACGACGAATTCAGAGCCGCGGATAAAGAGGTAAAGAAGAGTGCCAGAAAAGACCAGAGAAACCTGCTGGAGCAAAAAGCACCGCAGGCAGAAGAGGCGGAGAGAGGTGATTCAAGAGCCGTCTATAAAATCACTAATGAGATTATTGGAAAGAAATCCTCTATTCAACATGGACCAGTAACAGACCACTCGGGCATCCTGATAACACAGAAGTCTGACGTAAACGAAGTTGGCCAGTCACTTCGAGAAGCTGTGGAATAGACCTTCACCAGAGAATCCCCCAGAGATCCCAGCAACAACACTGTTTTCCTTAGATATTAGCACGGATCCGCCGTCATCCACTGAAAATATAGTAGCAGCAAAGAAGCTGAAAAATGAGAAGTCGCCTGGCGAAGACAGGATATCCGCGGAAATGATCAAAGCGACTGTTATGACCTGCCCCAAGTTCTGGACAGCGTTGTTCGCAGTAATCTGGACGACGGCCAAAATACCTTCGGATTGGAAACGCAGCACACTTGTGAGGATCTTTAAGAAAGGCGGTACGTCCTTCCCAGGCAACTGGCGAGGAATCTGCATGCTTTCCATACCTAGCAAATTACTGACGCACATTTTACTGCAGAGAATCAGCTCGCAGCTCGACAGACAACTTCGCGACGAGCAACATGGATTCAGATCGAACCGTTCATGTGCAGACTTGATATTTACCCTACGGCTACGGACGGAAGAAAGCAAAGAATGGCACTCCAAAATCTATATGATTTTGATTATTCATCGATTTTGAGAAGGCATTTGACTCAGTAGACCACCGAAGTCTGTGGAAGATCCTACTGCATTACGGAATCCCTGAAAAGATAGTTTCACTGTTTGTTGCGTTTTATGAAGATAGCGAGTGCTGTGTAAAGACACCAGATGGCCAAACTCGTTTCTTCCGCAATATGTCAGGAGTTAAGCAAGGTTGCGTCTTGTCACCGCTAATTTTCGTAATTGTCATTGATTACATACTGCGAAGTACAAGCACAGACGGAATCCAGAAACACGCCTCAGTGATGTAGACTTTGCTGATGACATCGCCGTCCTAGAATCATGCAAGCAAAGACTCCAAGAACTCCTTGACAAAGTGAGGGAGAGAGGTGGCCGTGTCGGCCTGAAAATAAATAATGAGAAAACAAAATGCATGGCTACCACAGATTCACCCCTGAGCATCACTTGCGGAGACCAACACATAGAGCAAGTCGTCCATTTCAAATACTTGGGAAGCATAATAGAAAGTACCCGATCGACTACAAAAAAAGTGGTCACAAGAATCGGCCAAGCCAATGGGGCCTTCAACAGATTACGGAAAGTATGGCGGTCCCAAAGCTTCTCTATACGGCTAAAGTTACGACTCTTCAATAGCAATGTTATGCCAGTGCTGCTTTACGCAGCCGAAACCTGGCACCTGAACCAGGAACAAGAGAGAAGAATACTTGGTTTCGAAAACACATGTCTCAGAAGAATTCTCAACATCTGCTGCTTGGCAGCAGAGAATAACAAACCAATCCATCCGTGACAAGACTGGCCAGCCTCTTGTGACACATATCATAAGAGTCCGCCGATGGAGATACCTTGACCACGTATTACGTATGGACAATCTCCGACTACCAAATGTAGCGCTCCATTGGCAGCCATCGGGTCCACGCCGCAGGGGCAGACCAAGAAACACCCTGCGTCGAACGTACCAGACAGATCTCCGTAACCTACACATATCAATCCAACCTCAGTGGGAGGACATACTTGCAGCAGCAAACCGGCGGGAAGATTTGCGGCTCCTTCTTGATGCCCTGGGTGCCTCTGGAGGCACAGGCGGGTCTAAGGTAAGGTAAATACCAAAAAATCTTATTTTTTTAATTTAATTTGGGTAGGAATGATGAAGTACATAAAGAGAAGGGATCATGAAGAACAAGGAAGCTTCTATGTCTTGCTTAGGTTGGGAAGGTTGACCATTTTATGAATTTAAGCCATGAGTTTTACGGATTGCGAAGAGGGAATTGTTTAGGCTGATAGAACAGCTTTAGTAAGGGTCCTATCCTTGTAAGGTATACCAGATATGTACATGAAAATGATTAGTGCTATGTACAAGAACAATATTGCAGCGTTTAAGTTAGGAAATGAGGTTAGTAGTTGGTTTGGTATTGAATCAGGAGCTACCCGAGATTGTGTCCTATCCCAATTTACATGGATTATCTTTACTTTGTCCTAAAAACACAGCATAGGCTATGGGAAAGCGTAGAATCTATTGATGAGGTAAAACTCTCCTAGGCGTAGATTATGCAGATGATTTGAGTGCTTAGGTAAAAATATTGGCAAATTGAATGCATTTTTAGAGGTTTTGAGAGTTCGAGATTGAAAACGAATGTTAAGAAGAAGAAGTCGCTTAGGGTAGGAAAAAATTGAGGTGAAGAGGTGACGTTGGCTGACGAAAAGATTGATAAGAGAATAGACACTTACCTTGGTAGTATTATTAGTAAAGATTGTTTGTATAATGAAGAAGCAAAAAGTACAATAGGTTGTTATTTCGCAGCTGAATAAGTTTGGAAGAATAGCAAGAAAAATCTGCAAACCCAAATTAGAATGATTCTGAACTAAAGAAGTACTCAAACGGTACTCAAAAGTGGGCACTTCAAAAGGCTGAACACTTTCTAAGTATTTTTCAGAGGAATCATCTAAAGATTGCCTTAGGTACCCATTTGACGGACCGTATGTCAAACAGTAGGCTGTATGAAAAGTGTGGTTCAATCCCACTTTCTAGGGCTATCGAAAAGGAATGTCAAAATGCCTATGCCAGGCTTTACGGATGAAGGATGATAGATTGCCAAAGACTGTACTTTTTGGACATACATCTGGGGCTAAACAAAAAGTACATCGTCCCCAAATGCAGTGGGAAGAGGTCATAAAAAACGCTTTAAAAGAAGTTTTAGCCAGTAGGGGGTAAAAAGTAAAGCTTTGACAAGATAGGGAAGGAGAAGAAGCATGCGTAAATCTGTTAGTCTCAAGCAGCTTGGTGCTGCAGTGAGTTCTTAGTAGTAGTAGTAGTAGTGGTGGTATTAGCATAAAGATTTCTAATCGCTATTTAAAACCCACAAGGCTAAGTACTTTTGCGTGCACTCCCATTATCTCATCCCCCTCCCAGCATTCTTTTTTTTCTAATAATTTTTAATCTATATGATTGAAGGCCCAAAGTGAGGCACTTGGGCAAATATCTCACCAACAACCGTCCGTCTTTTTTAAATATAAACGTGGACATGTTGCACCTTGTTGATATCAGATTCATATAAGATTTTAAATTTATATGACTGAAAGGCCCAAAGTAGTCTAAGGCCAAATTTGTTCGATTGAGGTGCCTGCCTTCATCCCCCTCTATTTTTTATATTTTAGTATATTTTCACCTAAAATTGTATTTAAGGGTTTCTTAGGTTGTTGATTATAAATCTGAGACAAGTTCTGCAACATAAATGACAAAAATCCAAATATATTAAGTTCATATTTCACGAACAGAAATACATGAAGTTTGTGCCTCATCTTTCGCTCACGATCAATAAAATATTATTATTTAAAACTCCTTAACGATTAAAGGTAGGAGTGAAAGGAGTCAATTATGATTAGTAATGGGAGTCAAAATCTGAAGTATAGCTTATCAATAAAGGTCAATAAAAATGAACAATCTCATAATCCGACTTATGAGTATCTGACTGATGAACTACCACCCTAGGTCAACATTCAGTGTGCTACAAGCTAATGTATAAATAAGGATTTGCATCTTATTCCATAAACTTTCCTAAGACTCTCCTAGGATTCCTAAGACCAAAAATGAAAGCCATAAAATTCTACATGTAAAAGTCGTTGCGATAATTTACTGATTAATTATATGGGGTTTGTTCAAATTTCAAATGGATTGGAGATTATACCATTAATATGCCACATATAAAACAAGTAGAATAAAAGTATTAACAGAAATAGAAATCTTTATCACCATTGTCATGTGGCGGAGTGTTTGTGCAAGGATTATTATCTATCTCCATAGCATGATTCTGAGGTTGGTCAGTGTTGCCAACAGGCTCCTCTTCATTAGGACTATTCACCATATCAGCACCTTCGTTAGCAAGAGTAATGTCCAAGCTGACGTCTGTTCGACGCCTACTTCGTCTTCTTTCTCTTTGTTCAGCTGCTATTCGTGCTTCCTCTTCTTTTCTTGTGCATTCTTCTTCGTACTTTTTGAGGTCATATTGGACCTCCGTGGCAAGCTGACGATCAGCAGCAAAAAATTCTGATACCTGAAATACATTAATGCACGTTATTTTACTACAACCCTAAAGATGGTGTACCTGCACCTTATGTACTTGCAAATACGAATGAATTCAAAGGTTCAGCCCAAAAAAATAGTTGAAGAACTTATATAAATAACACAAACAAACAGACAGGCACACACAGGAACACACATATAATTGAGGGCCGGTTTTCCTACGATTAATTTGGCCCTTAAAAAGGGTACTAGAACATCAATGTTCAATATTATTCTGCCAGGTTTGTAAGACCATTTGTTCAATGTGAAGAGGATAGATTAAGATAATAATAGCACACGGAAAATCCATGGCTTGACTCTGACTAGGCTGGCCAGAAGAACATATTAAAGAGACAAATAATAGACTAATTAGGTTATTAAAGACTCTTGAGACAACTGAAAGGAATAACTCTTAGATGGACAAATAAAATGACAGATGGTTTCCATGGTATAATGACAATATTACTAAATATAGTCAGACCGAAATTATCGTATTAAAAACAACTATATTTTGACCGAAGGAACTTTCGCTTTACCAGTAGTCTCTCAATAGCAAAGCTAGAAATCCAGGCTAAAAGCTAAAAAGAAAAATGCGAATGATAATTATAAAAGACAAAATGGCTTCAGCAAAAAAAGTTCTCTTAGTTGGGCCCTCTTGAAATGAATTAGACCCCCCAATTGTGAAATGGGATTCTGGATACATTTCAGAATCTTCCACCGAAAAAATTGAAAATATTACGTTGAAAAATATTAATAATGTATAGACCTATTACTATTTCTAAGATTTTTGAGTATATTCTTCTACCTTCTTTAACTAAACATGTAAATGCGGATGCGAAACGGTTGGGTTTTCATTACGGGATGAGAAGCCCGCATGCGCAAAGGAATCTGTCTTTTTTATCCCTTTTTATCCTTCTAAGAAAATAGTCTTAACATTTGGGCCCTTGATCTTCAGGAGACATCCAATAATATGGTTCATAGTTAGCTTTGTTTCTCACTTCGTTCATTATGTTATTAAATAAAAAAAAACAAGTTTTTTTAACTGAAAGTAAGGAGCGACATTAAAACTTAAAACGAACAGAAATTAATCCGTATATGAAAGGGGTTGTCCCCTCCTCAACGCCTTGCTCTTTACGCTAAAGTTTTTTATTGTTTAAAAAAAACAGAGTTGTGAGAAAGTCAAACTTTAGCGTAAAGAGCAAGGCGTTGAGGAGGGGACAGCCCCTTTCATATACAGAATAATTTCTGTTCGTTTTAAGTTTTAATGTCACTCCTTACTTTCAGTTAAAAAAACTTGTTTTTTTTATTTAATTTTTGAACGTTTTTGAATAAATGCTGGTTTTGATCTTGGCTCACAGTACATGAATAATTAAAACAAAATTTTCATATTAATTTACTTTTATTTGGTTAAATGGCTTTCTCGAAACTTGTTTCATTTTATTTACGAACGCTTTTATTAGTAATAAATATACGTAACTTACGAATTAATTTACGTAACGAACTTCTATATTTATATATTTTTAATACATATATTAGGGGGTTCGCCCCCTAGTCAATACCTTGCTCTTTAATCACAAAGGCCATTAATTAGAATAAATAGCTCTTATGAAAGTACTAAAAAATCTCTGGCTTAAAGAGTGAGGTATTGACTAGGGGGTGAACCCAATCATATATGTAATATTTTCTGTTCGTTTAAAGTTTTGATGTTGCTGCTGTTGCAGTTGAAAAACTTGTTTTTTTATATTTAATTTCTGATCTTTTTTTAAATAATGCTGGGAAGTCCGGCGTCCCCTTCATAGCAATGTCCCTTCCCCCATGAAAACTTCCTTCATGGAAAAATCCTCCCACCTAACCCTTTACCCCCCCCCCCCCACTACCAGGAAAAATCTCCCCTGAAAACGTCTGTACTGTATACTTCCCAATAACCAATACTATAATGTTAACATTGGGTAAAGTTCATAACTTTCAGCCCTCCTCCCGGGAACTTCGGGAGATTAAGTCATCCTAAAAGACATAGGCTACTTATAATATTTTCGAACATGCTGAACAAAATGACTATCTCAAAATTTTGATCAAGTGACTTTGGGAAAAAATGAGCGTGGGAGGGGGCCTAGTTGCCCTCCATTTTTTTTGGTCACTTAAAAAGGGCACTAGAACTTTTAATTTCCATTCCAATGAGCCCTCCCACGATATTAGGACCACTGGGTCGATACGATCACCCCTGGAAAAAAAAACAAATAAACACGCACCCGTGATCTTTCTTCTGGCAAAAAATGTAAAATTCCATATTTTTGTAGATAGGAGCTTGAAACCTCTACAGTAGGGTTCTCTGATACGCAGAATATGATGGTGTGATTTTCATTAAGGTTTTATAACTTTTAGGGGGTCTTTCCCCCTTTTTTCGAACATCAGCCAAATATTCTCAGGCGCGTAACTTTTTATGGGTAAGATTAAACTTGATGAAACTTATATATTTGAAATCAGAATTAAAATTCGATTCTTTTGATGTATCTATTTGTATCAAAATACCGTTTTCTAGAGTTTCGGTTACCATTGAGCCGGGTCCCAATAACCAATACATTGGGTAAAGTTCATAACTTTCAGCCCTCCCCCTGGGGGCTTTGAGGGATTAAGTCATCCTAAAAGACATAGTTATAATATTTTCGACCATGCTGAACAAAATAGCTATCTAAAAATTTTGATCGGGTGACTTTGGGAAAAAAATGAGCGTGGGAGGGGGCCTAGTTGCCCTCCATTTTTTTGGTCACTTAAAAAGGGCACTAGAACTTTTAATTTCCGTTCCAATGAGCCCTCCCACGATATTCTAGGACCACTGGGTCGATACGATCACCCCTGGGGAAAAGAAAAATAAAAAAAATAAAAAAATAAACACGCATCCGTGATCTTTCTTCTGGCAAAAAATGGAAAATTCCACATTTTTGTAGATAGGAGCTTGAAACCTCTACAGTAGGGTTCTCTGATGCGCTGAATATGATGGTGTGATTTTCATTAAGGTTCTATAACTTTTAGGGGGTCTTTCCCCCTTTTTTCGAAAATCAGCCAAATTTTCTCTGGCGCGTAACTTTGATAGGTAAGATTAAACTTGATGAAACTTATATATTTGAAATCAAAATTAAAATCTGATTCTTTTGATGTATCTATTGGTATCAAAATTCCGTTTTTTAGAGTTTCGGTTACCATTGAGCCGGGTCGCTCCTTACTTACAGTTCGTTACCACGAACTGTTTGATAATGTATCTTAAATTTTGGTCTTTGAATTCTTTTCTTCAACTGAAGCATGCATCCGGTACTATTATAAATGTGCAAACAGGAGTAGGGCAATGAAAAGGGGGCTTATCTCCTACACTTTTCAAGATTTGTATTTCAAGTGTTTTCGCTAAAATCTTGGTACTTCCTTCTTTACTTTTGCTGATGCATTTGATCTTGCATACGCAGACAACGTACTTCTGATTAGCTGTTCAAACAATGGTCTGTTTAAAAGGGGGTCTACTGCTTCTCCTGCTTTTACTTAATGTAGATAAATGTAAATTTCTCCCCTCTAACTGTCTTACTGTTACTCCCCTTCAATTTAATAATCCCACTGTCCCTCTTCTAGATTGTGATCAGTGGATTGGTAGAATTCTAGATCGGTTATTTATTTTTTTAGGGGGGGGGGGGGCTAAAAAGCTCACCCTAGCTAATTATTTATAATGGACTGCCTCCCCTCCACTATTTGATTGAATCAGAGCTTAAGTGCATCCAGGTTGTAAAGATGAAAAAGTACTGGAAAGTTAATGGGGAAGCAAAACTAAACCAAAACACACAATGTGCATGCAGGTTGTCTAAAGGGCCTATCAGAAATATCCCAGGAACGATTGATGGTATTAAGCTGAAGCTCTCAGGGCTACTACTACTACTATCCTGTTATTACTGCAACAACTACTACTACTATTGAAATAAATTAAAATAGTTTAAATGCATCCAGGTTGTCAAAACGGCATAGATGCAATATCTCAGGCACTAAATAGGGTATTACCATGAAACCTTCAGGGGAAGTTGAGGGGCATGTAAAACTAAACGAAACTAGTCACTAAACTAAGTCACTAGGTACATGCAGGTTATAAAAAGGACGTATAAGCAATATTTCAGGAACGGTTGGAGGCATTAAATTGAAACTTTCGGGGTTAGTACGTCTGCTGCTACTATTACTACTATGGAACCAAATCAACAGAGTATAAGTGCATCCACGTTGTCAAAAAGACACCTATGTGATACTGTGAGACTTACTACTACAACTGCTACAGCTACTACTACTGCTAAACTAAACCAAAAGGATTTAAGTGCATCCTGGTTGTCAAAATGGAATAGATACAATATCTGAGGAACAGAATAGGGTATTACGTATTAACTTACAACGAAAGCTGGAGGGGGGGATCTGAAACTGAATCGAAAGACACTATGTGTATCTAGAAATTCAAAAGGGTGCACGCAATCCCCAGAACAGCTAGGTTGCAACTTGCAAAGTGTGGTGTTGGGGATGTTAAACTAAATAAAAAGATCCTATCTAAGGTTGCATCTAAGGTTGTCATAAGGGTTTATTTGCAATATTTCAGGAAAAACAAGGGGTATTCAGCCGAAACTTTCAGTGTATGTTGAAGTGGCGTATTAGGGCACGTAAATAGAGTGGCTAAAAGGGCGTATCTGCATTGTGTACGGAATGGCTAAAGGCATTAAGGTGAAACTTTCAGGGAGTATTTAGGCGGATGTTGAATACACTATATACATGCAGG
Organism: Artemia sp. Kazakhstan ARC1039; assembly: GCA_029168905.1. Classification (NCBI taxonomy): domain Eukaryota; kingdom Metazoa; phylum Arthropoda; class Branchiopoda; order Anostraca; family Artemiidae; genus Artemia; species Artemia sp. Kazakhstan ARC1039. Next base: position 44,572 of record JAQQPU010002686.1, read on the forward strand.
TAGTCAAAAAGGGATATCAGCAATTTCGGGCACGGCTTAGAGTATCAGGTCGAAACTTTCAGAGAACGTTGAGGGGGATGTTGACTACCACTACTACTGCTATTGCATACTACTAGTACTACTATCTCTACTCCTACAACCACCAGTACTAGGGCTAAGATGAAATTTTCAGAAAACGTTGAGAGGGGGGAGGGATGTTAAACTAAAACAAAACACAGAATGTACAAGAAGGTTGTCAAAAGGGCGTATCAACAATATCTCGGGAACGAGACAGTATTAAGCTGAAACTTTTGGGGCAGATTCAGGGCGATATTGAATTAACCAAAAGGGACTATGCAAATACTACTGCTACTAGTACAACTATTGTTAAGGCGAAGGATATTAAGGTAACACTTTTGGGTGATTTTGTTGAGGGGGATATTGAAATAATCAGGAGACACAATGTGCATCCAATTTTGTCACAAGGGTGAATCTTCAGTTTCTCAGGAAAGATTAAGGGAATTAAGTTGAAACTTTAAGGGCTTTTTGAGGGGAATGGTTTATTCATATTTGTCCATACTCAAGGTTGTAACGTGATGGGGTCTGAATTTCTTCAGAAATTCTTTCTGTAGAGCCCAACAGGTTATGAAAATGTTCAGCCTATTTATTTGCATATTATTCCCCGTAACCATCCATCCAAAGCACTACAGTACAACTGAGATTAAAATTTATTGCAAAACTTTGCCCAGCATACAAACAGTAAATCAAAATCTTGATTCTTATGCAGATCAACCGAGAATATTCTTCTTCGGTAAAAATAGGGTATTAAGATGTAATAAATTATACTAAATTGTATTTAAAAAAGTAAAAATGCTCTTTTCTTAACCGATGTAAAACACTACGTCAGTTAAGAACGAACAAAAATCAATTTACGAAAACCTTTTCCATAGAATAAGTTTAAAAAACAAAATTAAATAGTTACATTAAACCAAAGACGAGCAGAAATATGGTCAAATGATATTTCAAACGTAAAACGACCATAATATAAATAAACACCAAAATAAACAAACAAAACCCGAGCAAACAGAAATTTCAACAAATGGACAAGGCAAACCTTAAACGAGCAGAAACTACCACCAAGAGAAGAAATGCTAACGCCCCTTGTGCCTTCTAAAGACCAGAACGTAATTTGCGCTTTACTGAAAACAAAAATACATTTTAAAATGTTTTCTCTTTTGTGACGTTAATAAATCCAAAATTGTCCAGACTTTGAGAAATAAATATCATATGTGTATTCACATTTATTTGTTCATTTCAGCAACCTCGGTTATTATGGTGATTTATTTTTGTTATCAGAAATAAGAACACATAGCGCGAAATAAAAATTGTACGAACAATTGTTTCAGTGTTTTCCACAATTTCCATGTATCTATAAAATTAAGTCTACTATCCTTTTGCTAAAACAGCTTCTTCAGCCAAAAAATACAAAGTATTCAGCATTTACACAGTTAGACAACTATTCAATTCAATTTATTCAAATAAAAATAAAACATAACATTAATGATAAAAAAGATCCTGGAAGCGATTCATTATTCTTATTTTTGGGCTAAACATGCTTGTCCTGTTTGTCATCAATGTTTCACCAAAGATCACAAATTCAAAATCCAGACTACTCAACCTGGATTTTAAATTATGGATGTCTACTTTCCCTTCTTTTCTTAAACCATTTTCTATCATTTAAATTAAAGGCATAAATATAATCCAGGAAAAAAATCGTTCAGCAACTAAACAGTTACTGGATTCAGAATAGCTTACTAAACTGTTGCTTACTAAAAGCAACTAAACTGTTACTGGATTCAGAAAAGCGACAGCTATTCATTATTCTTATTTTTGGCTCGAAAACGCTTGTCCGGCTGCTCATCAATGTTTCACCAAAGATTAAACATTTAAAATCCAGATTACTCAAAAATGGGCGTGGAAATGGTTCTTAGTTGTTCATTTACTTCTAACAAGAATCATTTAAATCAGCTTCAAATCATTTTTTCGAAAATAAGACGACACAAATAATTTGGAACATTGAACTCGAATGCCAGTCCAAAGCCTAGAGCCTTGATCCAATTTTTATCGAGTTATATATTAGCCTGACTAGATAGAATGGCAGTAGAATTTCACTACAAAAGAAATTAACTTCGACGACTGAGCGACATCGTCATTGTTTTACAACCATTGTGTTCGCCGTTATTACCTGAGATTTCCTTACTTGACATTCTTTTCTATCAATTATAAGATTAAAGTTAACTTGAGGTTTGTACAAAGCTAGTGTACCTTTCCGACAGAGTTTAACTCTGATGCCCAATCTCTTGCCCTAAATGTCTTTAAACCTAGTTTTTCTCTCTCTTGTATCTCAGGTTTATCCTCAACTATCAGAAATTCATCCATCCAAATATTCTATTAGAAGATCAAAGGAAGGCCATGTCCGTTTCTTAGGCATCCTTCTTGATAAAAATTAATCTTTTAAGCACTATACTGATTTTATTAAAATGAAGGTAAGCACAAGCCTTGGTATTCTAAGTTAGATCAAACATGTTTCCTTGGTCAATCCTGAGGATCCTCTTTCCCAGTTTAAATCAGTCACTTTCTTAATTTGTATACTTTCTTAAATCTGTCTATTTTCTCTTCTTTTCTTAAATTCCTTTCTAACATAACAAACCAAAGCCACAAATATAATCCAGTAAACAAATCCTTCAGCAAATAAACCGCTACTAGATACTAAAAAGCTTTATATATTTTCCTGTGCGTCCTTCATTTTTCTTCAGCTCCACGGCGATCTTCCCAGGTCCCTTAGATTTACTTCATCCTTTGTATCTGATCAGTCGAACTATCAACTCTATAGCTCTTAGAATATTCAAATTAGCACAATCCAACAGAAAAATCTCATTCCAAACGCATAGCTGCGTGTCATATTATCTAGAATACGCTTTCCGATTCGAATCGAGAATGCCTCTCGTTTGCCACCTTCAAAAGACTGTAAAAAAATCTGTTAAATTGGGGAAATCTTTTCCTCTCCCTTTCCTTCATTTATTTTTATTTATTTGCTCTTCAAGGATTACTATTTAATTAGTATGTGTACCCTTCTCTTTTTCAGGTCATTTGAACCTTTGTGGGGATCAGTGCATTGTATTTGATTAATGATTTTCTTTTTGTTGCTGGAAAACATATCATACTAGCTCTCAGCTAATAAAGCGCTTAAAAAAAACTCGATTCGATATTCGGACACATGCAAAATTTCTGTAGCTGTTGCATTTACACTGCAGCTAGATTTTGAATGCTGTTCAAATGCAACATACCCATCTACATTCCCATTATCTGTTAAGTAATTAATTATGCAAGTGTTTTAATTTTCCTTAAAAGTAAGAAGCGTTTGCAAACTCGATTAAATAGCAAAGAAATTACTATTATAAATAAATCACTTACTTCATTTTTATAATCTTTGACAATTTCCTTAAGACAATTCATCAAATCACCCAGCAAAGGTGACTTCTTCTTTTCCAGTTCATGTTTGACCTTAACAATTATCGGAATAATATTCTCAATATAGTTCTTCTTAGTAAGATTGGTTAGAACGGTTTTGGAGACAGCTTCGACGACGGCTTGTCTCTCTTCCTCGCCTTCGTGATCGTCGTTGGCAGGTCTTCCACCTCGTATGGCGCTAAGCTTAATTTCCTTACAAGCAATGAGTCTCAAAGCATCTTGTAGAACTGCTTCTGTCTTTTGGTTAGGAATCGTCATAATTCCTTCATAGAAAGGCTCTGGATGGCAAACAATAAAGTTATAAAAGCAATTTTGGAACATAAACTAAGCACTTTTATAGTTCAGTCTCTTAGGGGGTTTTAGACAAAAAATTGACCTAAAGGCCACACTCAAAGACTATGGGTAACTTTTAAGAACGGAAACTGGCACTAGTGTCGACAAAAAAAAAAACAAAAAACTATCAACGCCATCTAGTTTTTGGTGACATGACAATTCTTTAAGCTTTGTAATCGTTTTTCTGTCAGAAACTGAGGGATACTCTGATTATTAGCCTAATTTTACCAATTGAACTAATTAAGTTAACCATTCTTATTATTACACTGAAAAATAAAATGTCACGTGTCACCAAACGTTAGATGGTGTTAACAGATTTTTTTTGTCAACCCTAGCACCAATTCGTACTCTTCTAAGTTACCCATACACATCTACAAAAGAATTGTGGAAAAGCCAACATTTGTATTGCAATAAATATGCTTAGGTGAGCTTTTCACTACGGAAACCATCTCCTACGATTCATAAAGTTTTTCAACAAATCAGCTTACCGAATGGTTAACCAGTAATATAAACTGGGGACTAGAAAACAGTTTCAATCCGAAACTTATGACCTTTTGGTTTGGCGCTGCTGGTATAAACGATTTCAGACAATAAGACCGCCAGTAGAAAAATCAGCGATAAATTTCAAGAAGAATCTGATGACAACATAATTATTTTAGATCGTAACATGAAAGTATTCGAAGTTGTACTGATAAAAAAAGTTCAGCTAAATAACAAAAGAAAAAAAGAGGACTATCTTGAGAAAACAATAAGTCTTCTTCATAATAACGAAGCATTATTGTCTTCTCCTAAGAAATATGATATTAACAAAAAATTTGTGGGATAGGCCATTAATTTATCTGAAGTCCAGGGCTCCGCACTAATGCACTTGGAGTTCCATCAAATGAAACCGTCAGTAAGACGCATGGCAACTAAAAGCTGCTCGTCTTCGGAAACCTATACAATTATAAGGCTAAGCTTTTGAATTGAACTTTTCGTTTAATTTTTTTATTCAAGAACTATTTTAAGTAAAAGAAAAGAGCGATATGAAAATCTTAAAGGAGCAGAAATATAATCAGATAATAAGACAAACTTAAAAGAAAGATAAATTACTAAAAAAAAGAAGCAATGAAACCTAAAATAAACAATAATCAGAGGAGCTACCGCGCTCTCTCTAAAATCTTCTAAAGCATTTAGTGTAAACATTAGACTATATCATGGTAGAAAACAGTTTGGACCAGGAACAGTTTTTGATTGATTTACCTGGGATTGATCCCCCCAGATTGGTAGCCTTTGTGATAGCTTGCCGAAAGCTTGCCAGCTTGCCATAGCTTGCCAGAAAGTGACCGAAAAGCCGAAAGTCTAAAAGATCCACTTGAGGCACCTGCACCAAAGGACCGATCTCCAAGAAATGTTACACCACTGACGCTTAGAACAGACTTCATAGGTTCATATTTCAGAGAATTTCCGACTTTTGAAACTTTGATGCCTGCTAGTACCCCAACCGAAAAAAAAAAATTCTTGAGGGAAGTCTGCTTTACTGTGGATACGTGTCCGTCGAAATCAACTGCGACCTACCTTCTCTACTGATATACCATCTATGAGGAATGTGTAAATTACGGCCCTTGGGGCTGTGTAGGTCCTCACAGGAGGCATATTTTTGGACCCTTCAATCATTCCAAGTAAAACTTCAATATCAAAATATTGAACCGATGCCACGAGTGGTTACGTAGATTCCCCAGGGTAAAAAGTCTGCCCTCGAGTTATTTTTGGCGCTTGAAAAGGGTAGCAAAACGTTCAGTTTCAATAGAATGAGCCCCCTTTGAACCACTTTTCTAAGAAGGGCCAGGGAAAAACAGCTAGCGTAAAACAAAAAATGCAAAATTTGTTCGTTGAATAATATTACATTACATAAAAATTACATAAAGATTAGGATTTTTCGAGATTTTTTATAATTCACAAATAAAATAAAACGAGAGCCCCTTAGATTTTCTTAACGCACGGCCTTTGCAATACAAACTTTCGATTTTGTATAAAAATTTTTTTATTCAGTAGAAAACCAAAACCTTTTGACATTTATATAAGGTTTAAAGTAGACCCCGGCCGATAAGGGAAGACCGGAGGTGGCGGAGCCAAAAACAGCAGCGGCGGCGAGCCGCCGATGATTTTTTCGCACCGCTGCCGGTAAGATGCCGGCGGCGCACCGCCGGCGCCATCAATGTTGACTCCAAAAATTAATGTTTTCATTAGTCTGTCTCAAATCCCAGCTTGAATTTACCAAAGATTCGGGCCTATTCATGAGTTAAAAACTTCGCAAGTCGCTGGCTGGACTCTGGTCTTCTTCTTTATTCATCAAGAAAAGTAGAAATCTGGTAGAAACGAAATGGCTGTGGTGTTTCGGAACCCTTGCATAATAAAATTAATTAAATATTAGATAATAGATTCGCCGCGGCATTCAATAAGATCCAAGGAATCTAATTAAAAGGGAGCATACACAAAAGGCAAATTAGGCCAATAGCCTATGAGAAATCCAAAAATACCCAAGACAACGAGAAAGTCCCAATGAGGGGCCCTGGGTCTATCAAAATATTTCTATGTTTTCCCAGGGAATCTGATATCATTTTCTTCCGTCTCCGCTTTAAATGAAAAAAATAATTAGCTTTTTGGCATCCCTACTTTCAATTAAAAAAGAAATTTAGGTATTATCATTTAAAAATGATAGCCCCATATCCCCCCCTATAGGCAATAACATACAATTTTTTTTATAAATCATATTTTTGGGGTCACTTCCGTTTCAATCTTCAACTCCCCAACCTTATACATAGTCTATAGCTAAATTTTGCCTCGATAGGTTTTTTTTGGGGGGGGGAGGGGGGGAAGGTAAAAATTTTTCAGAAAGAGGATTGTATTTCTTTAATCTATCAGGCGTTCAACCGTTGTGTATTAAAACATTAAGAAAACGTATCTAAAAATAGCAAAATAAAACAGAATTTTACAACCTTACGATTCAGCTGTCGCAATAATCTGTTGGCTATCAATAGTGTATGCGTTTTATTCAACTTAAAAATCAAATTCTTGACTACGAATGATTTAAAAATCTTATAACAATTGGGAAACTTCCTTCGAAATGGTTTAATCTCATCAAACAGCTCGTGGTAACGAACTGTAAGTAAGGAGCGACCCAGCTTAATAGTAACCGAAACTCTAAAAAACGGATACCAATTTTGATACCAATAGATACATCAAAAGAATCGGATTTTTACGCCGATTTCAAATATATAAATTTCGTCAAGTTTAGTGTTACCCATCAAAAGTTACGAGCCTGAGAAAATTTGCCTTATTTTCGAAAAAGGGGAAAACATCCTCTAAAGTCATAGCATCTTAATGAAAATCACACTATCAGATTCAGCGTGTTAGATAACCCTAATGCAGAGATTTAAAGCTCCTATACGCAAAAATGTGAAATTTTGTATTATTTTCTGCTAGAAGAAAGATCACGGATGCGTGCTTATTTGTTTATTTTTTTCTTCCAAAGGGTGATCGTATCTACCCAGTGGTCATAAAATATCGAGAGACGGCTCATTCGAACGGAAATAAAAAGTTCTAGTGCCTTTTTTAAGTGACCAAAAAATTGGAGGGCAACTGGGCCCCCTCCCACGCTCATTTTTTCCCCCAAAGTAACCGGACTTAAATTCCGAGATAGCCATTTTGTTCAGTATAGTCGAAGAATCTAATAAATATGTTTTTAGGAGTAAAATGACCAGCCACAGTCCTCGGGGGGAAAGGCTGCAAGTTGTGAACTTTGCCCATTGTTTACATACAGTATTTGTTATTGGGAAGTATAAAGACATTTTTTGGGGGGGAAGGGATGTACTTGGGGTGGATTTCTAAGGGGAGAATCTTCCTTTGGGAGGGGTGCACATTACGTTGGATGAAACTTCCACGGAGGACTTTCCCATGAGGAGAAGGGGTATATTTCATAGAGTGTGAGCCAGATTTACCGGCATTATTTAAAAAACAAACAGAAATTATGCCATATAGGAAGGGTTGCTCCCTCCTCAATACCTTATTCTTACGCTAAAGTTTGACTGTTTACTAAAACTGAAACACAGGGGATGTTTAATTAGAATAGGAAGCTTTTTTAAAACTGCTAACAGCTTTAGCGTAAAGATCAAGGTATTGAGGAGGGGGGCGACCCTTCATATCCGGAATAAATCTGCCAAAATTAATATGCAAATTGTGTTTTAATTTTTCATGCACGGTGAGCCAAAATCGAACCTGCATTAGTTGAAAAACGTTCAGAAATTAAATAAAAAACAAGTTTTTTTAACTGAAAGTAAGGAGCGACATTAAAACTTAAAACGAACAGCAATTATTCCGTATATGACAGGGGCTATCCCCTCCTCAACGCCTCACTCCTTATGCTAAAGTTTGGCTCTTTTTCAGCCCTCTACTTTTTAAAACAATAAAAAAAACTTTAGCGTAAAGAGCGAGGCGTTGAGGAGGGGACAGCCCCTTTCATATACGGAATAATTGCTGTTCGTTTTAAGTTTTAATGTCACGCCTTACTTTCAGGTAAAAACTTGTTTTTTCTTAATTTAATTTAATATAGACGATAGGGGAACACGGGGTGGAACAGGGTAAGGGGCGGAACGGGGTAAGCGATTTTTAGATGACAAGGAAGGTGCTGCGCCAATCGGCAATAGCTACAACTACTCCAGCTCGGTACAGCTGAACTACGGCATCCATGTTGGTTTAGGTTCCTTTCGTTTGGTGAGAGAACCAGTTGTCATCTAGTTATTGGCTGTTGGATTGCAACTTTTATTAATTTTGTAGTCAAGGTAAGGTTAACACGCTTCTTTGCATTGCATCTGTAGCTAGTCATACTTGTAATACCTTCAATGGGCTTTGTTTTAGTCACCTTTTTGTTTCTTTACTTGAAGTTTTTGCATAGCCATAATCTCCAAATAATAAGGCGTGTTCCTAGGGCGGACAGGGTGGGGCGGAATGGGGAAGTACCCCATTCCGCTCGGCACTATTTTAATCTGACCAGTCGTTAAAATTGGGCCAGTAACTTTTCTTAATTGATTTTCAGATTGTCCGAGTGTATAAGAGAAAGACAAACAGACAATCCTGGTCTACTGAGGCGATGAACAATGCTGTTTAAGCGGTTATTTCTGGTCGATGTGGCTGCCTGAATGCTTTTAATGAGTTTGACGTTCCTCAAACTACTCTTGAAAGATACGTGAAGAAAAAAAAAACGAAAATCCTGAGTATCTGATTGATAAAACTGCTGGGAAATTTTAAACCGTTTTTAACCAAGAACAGGAACTTGAGCTTGTGACGTACTTAAAAACTATGGAGGCGCGGTTATTTGGTCTTACGATGAAGGACTTACGTACCTTAGCTTACTAATTAGCTCAAATAAATGGCATAGCTCATAGAGTTCAAAATGAAATAGCTGGTCAATACTGGGCCAACGGATTTTTTAAGAGAAATCCTACTCTGTCTATTAGTAAGCCATTAGTAAGCCACATCTGGTGCATGAGCCTTGGGACTTCTGTGGATAGTTTTTTTTCGCTACTCACTCAATTGGTAGATAAGCACAAACTTACAGCGTCGCAGATATTTAATTGTGATGAAACTGGTGTTTCAGTGAACCCTAAGAACCATTAAAAAGTCATTGCTTGTAAGGGTAAACGACAAGTTGGTGCAATAGCTTCTGGAGAAAGGGGGGAAACCGTGACATGCCTTATTTGCATGTCTCCAAGTGGATCATACATGCCCCCGATGTTAGTTTTTCCGAGGAAGAAAATGCAGAAGGAGTTTGGGCTGGGACTACCTCCAGGGAGTTGGGCTGAGGTTCACAGAACTGGATGGATGACCGCTGAGCTATTCTTAGTATGGTTTAAAAAATTTGTAGTATTTCCTAGGGCATCAAAGAACTTTTCGATTCTTCTCATAATAGACGGACATTCCACCCACACCAAGAACCTAGAGGTCATAGACTACGCAAGAGATAATGGGGTTTCGCTGCTTTGTTTACCCCCGTATTGTTCTCACAAGTTACAACCGCTTGATGTGTCTTTCATGAAGCCGTTGAGCCTTCACTACGCTGAAGAGCTTCGAAAGTGGCTCCGTTGCAACCCAGGGAATTTCGTGACGCTGTTTCAAATTTCAACGCTCTTCGGATCAGCGTTTATCCAAAGCGCCTCTATGAATACTGCAATTAAGGGGTTTAAAGCAAGAGGAATTTGGCCACTTAACCCAGCCATATTCTCTGATTCAGATTTCCTACCACCTGACACTACTGACATAAAAAAAGCTGAACCTTCAACCCAAAAATTGATTGAGGAACCTCCAACAACAGAGGAAGAACAAGTGGGAAAATCTTTGTCTGGCTCATCTGTTGATAAAGAAAATCCCCTCACTTGTAGTGAAAGGGGTGAAGATATTACAGTTTCTAGCCCTACCGTTAGTGTTAATGGCACCCCAGCTAAAAAGGTTCAATTTTATATGGATGACAAGGCTACTCCTGGATGCTCTTAGATGACAACTGACCTGAATGACTCTCCAACTGCATTTATTGTTCCACCCGACAATTTAATTCCTATTCCAAAAGTCAGAGGAAGTGCAAAAAGGACGAATCGGAGGAGGGGGAAGACTGCAGTTATAACTGATTCACTATACAAAAATGAGTTAGAGGATGCTATAAAAGCAAAAAAAAAAGGAGATTGCCAAGACAGAAAGTGCACTGAAGATACTTTTTAAGAAAGAAAACAAAACGGAAACTTTAAAAACAAAGGGAAAGTGCCTGAATAAGAGCGAAAAAGTGCCAAGAAAAAAACACAAGAAGATAAAGAAACGACCTGAAACTTACGGCAGTGATTCTGACGAGTTTCCCGACTGTGAAGGTTTATATTGTTGTGAGTTTTACTCAAGGTCAACTGAGGGTTGGGTTGCCTGTTCCATATGTAAAAAATGGGCTCACAATTCCTGTGCTGGAATTGATAGCGAGGATGATGAAGCTATCCTTGTATCTGAATTTTGTAATTCAGAATGAGATTAATTTCATGAAAGAATACGTTTAAACTAGTTTTGTTGGCTTAAGCAAAATGGAAAAAAGCCAAATTAAAGTCTTATCTTTATTAATCAGATTAATTAATTAATTTATCAATCACAATCAGATTAATTCGATGAAAGAATATGTTTAAAATAGAGTCGTTCCCTTAACCAAAATAAATAAAAAGCCCAATAACAGTTTTACTTAGTTAGATATACTGTTTTAACTACCACCCTGTTCTGCCCCGGCCACGGGGCAGAACTGGGTATTTGACATTTTTTTGTATTTTAATTAAATAAATAATAATTGTGTTCACTTTTTACAATATGAGTGTGAAACTTTGTTTACAACAATACAAGGAACTTTTATTAAATTTTGTAGCCTTTTATATTGGCTCCTTCTAATTAATAAAAATCATTTTAAACTTAGTACCCCGTTCCACCCCGTGTTCCCTACCTTTGTCAATATATGAAGAACCGTGTATATTGCAATTGTATCTATCTGGTTTATATGCGAAGTAACACAAGAGACGAAAATTAACGAACAAGAGAGTAGTGAAGAATTATGGTATACAAAGTAATATTTGGCAGGAATAGTCACTAGTGATAAATCACTAGGGGTGGCACCGTGATTGGGTGATTTTCGGGGATTTCGGGGAACCACATTTTTTCGCAGTGACACATAGATTTTTGGGGAAATCCCCGGAAGTTCAGGGATACTGCAAGCCCTGATTGATTTCTAATAAGGAAAATCAAAATACTTAGCCACCCGAGAAAAGGAAAGCTCCGACTTTGTGGTTGACGCAATAAAGAATTGACACAATATTAATTCAAAGTCAGCCGAACGCCGCCACCTCTGCCGGTGGCGGCGCGCCCGCGGCGTCGCGACCCTTCGGCGGCGGTCAACCGAGCCTCTCGTTGGCGGCGTTCGGTCGATGTGCCGGCGTGGCGTCGGGGTCTAGTTTAAACAAATCTAGAAATTAAACTAATAGGATAAACAACGTCAGTATTTGGGAGGCTGTATCGCAAAAGCAATAGAAATGGGATTCAGTCAAACTTTAGAGTCTTCTTTTTATTTTATTTGCCTCGAAGATTCTAAATTTTAATTTTTCTTTTTAAGTATATATCGCAAACATTTCATATTCTTCGGCGCCTACTAGCTAGTAGAAAAAACTCTCATTTCAATCTTATTTTGTTTTTTCGTGAACTACTTCTAGCAGTTCACGGATACCTGACCCGAGGAGAAAAGATCAGATACGAATTCAAATCTACTCCTTCCAATTATGTAATTTACATCCAAGAGAGGGGAAGACAAACACTGGGAAAAAGTGATGAATAGCAAGATTCAAAAAAAGATAATGAGGAGGGGAGACACTGGGAGACTACTTTAATAGACGAATGGGGATCCCTGTGAGCCAAAAAATATTAGAAAAAATGACAAAAGACAGCCAAGAATCTCTAAGTTAAACTCAGTTTGAAATACACATGTTTTATTCATGGTTAGCAAAAATTAATAACTTAACTAGAGATCAGACACACAAGGGCTCATTTAGGCCTTTCGACTTTACAGAATAAAATAGGAATATCGGAAAATTGATAGGCGCTGACACATCCTCCAATCTTCACCATAAAATAAAAAAAAAAATTGTGGGAGCGTGGGTAGGCTCATATAACGAAATAAATTTTCAGTTCATGTTTTTTCCCATTTTTCATGAGGGAGAGGGGCGTGGAAGGCCAATACATTGGTTCTTAGGTGGCACCCCCTCCCCTCCAAAGTATGTGCAGGACAAAGGGTAGCTTTTACACCATCGGGATCTGTGTTACACACTTATTCTAAGTATATTCCTTCAAATAAAGCAAGATTAAAATGTAAATCCTAGTCCCCTTCATAATAATCTAAAGGACCCCTAAAAAAAGTTGGACTTCAAATTACAGTTATTGAGGCTTCTGGCCTCCAAAAAATGTTTGACAACATCCCCCTCGCACTCTTCACGCGCACGTACATTCTTACAAATGATTAATGCTTATAATAGCATTTGTATTTGCAGGGAATGACTATTTGTTTAGGGATGAAGGTACAAACCCCACGGCAGTATGAATACAGATACTGGGAGCTTATACAAATAGCCTTACGATAATTTCAAACCAATTCTCTACCTCATAAATTTAGATCGATTGCATTTTGCCCCTATTTGAGATAAAAGTTTTGTTTTGTGGTACAAAATGGCAGAGATGGGAGCTTTTCTCTAGTAATTCTGAAGTACGTCACTAGGCATGTGTGCTATCTGTCCAGCTATTATGTATGTATTTTCGTTCGAATAAAAATCCCGTTTAAAGTAGCATTGACTTAGCAAAGAGCGACGTAACCCCCTTTTTTTATTTTTGGCCGTTTATGGTCGTAGAAACTTAGGAGGGGTTTTTGACAGAAAAGTGAAAATACTGCAACTTGTTTAAATCGGAATCCAGCAAGGAGTTTAAACTTGAAAGCTTAGAGGGGCAAAAAGGCTGGCTCATGGAAACTTTGAACAAAAGCAAGCGAAGCCCAAGACGCCGGGACCCAGGGAAGCAGGTACTACCTTGTTTAAACTGGAAACATGCACTGATTTTCAATGTATATATATAATTGGAGGCAGAAAGAGCTCCATGGCTCCATATCTCCCATGGCCAATGCTTGAGCATAAAGATAAGCATGATGTATCTTGTTTGAGTCGAGATCAAGCAAAGATTTCCAATACTATGATTGAAGAACCAAAATAGGAAACTGAACCCTCCAATACTCGCCAGCTCGATAAATATCTTTAAAGAATAATAGGCATACAGTGCTTGGTTTAAATCTGAGCCATGTCGGTATTTCCAATATTTTTTACTGGAAGGCTAATTTGAAACCATGGTCTCTCCAACAACGCCCCACCGCCATCAGCTTTTCAAGGTCTAGACAAGTTTTTTTTTTTTTTTTTGTCAAATCAGCTTGAAACCTTTGTTGCAAGTACTTTGGGCCAACCGAATATAGAATGACGATTTTAGAAGAGATATTAATCTTCTCCAACCTCTGAACAAAAGCGCTCAGATTCACTTGAAACATGCGAGGCAATTGTATAGAGCCAAAGGGGCAAATGGAACAGATTTTTAGGGAAGTACGAGACTTTTTACCTGCATCTACCTTCATACAATACTGCCTGGCCCCACATTAATTTTGGTTGGCAGGTACAGTCCAGGCAACTACAGCCCAGGAGACTGTCGTCAAGAAATTTTATAACGCTGGCTCTTTTCAGTCCACCTAATAGCAGGCTTCAAATGATCAAAGTCAGGGATTCCCCAAGCAATCAGACTTTGGTCAAAATCTCCATGGGTTTAGGTACCTGACTGCCAAATTTCATGCGAATCCCGCCTCTTTTGATTTGTTTGGTCACTTTCCCGGCAAACTATCACAAAACTGGAGTTAGGATTTAGCCCGATTTGGATGTATTGACTACATAGTCAATTTTTACAATTAGTCAGGACTTAATCCTTTTCGCACTAAATCACCGAATTTCCATAGTTTGAACTAGCTTGTTTTTGCATTGAGTCAGTCTGCAGCTTTAACTTAGCTCGTTTTTTACGCGAATTCTAGACTCGTCCTGCTTGTAGACTTGTGCTTAAAACATGTTCCTGATGTGCATTTTAGGCTATTTAAATTAGCTTACTGGATAAGATTCTTCCTATTCTCAAACCAATCGCGACAAGTAATAAGTTATATATTTTAGGGCAAAATAAAACAGTACTAGCTTGTATACAAGGTTCATTTTTAAAAGTGACAACATTGATTGGGTGTCATAAAATAGAGAAGTAAGATGGTTAGAAGCAGAAACAGCGTATTTTGAAGGCGTCGTTAAAGAACAATAATATGAATAATGAAACAATTGACCATTGCCTATTTGAATGTAATATGCTGACGTCTGCACAACATACCTTGCTTTGTAAACTGTTAAAATGCTTCAAACACCACAAAATCTCACTATCAGCCAAGAGCCTAGCCAACTATACCTGCACACAGAGCACAGAAATCGATATCTCTCATCTTATATTTGAACACCTTGAGTCAAAAGATCTACTGAAAGATATCTGAGAATATCTAATAAATAAGAGACAACCAAGACAGTAGCTCTGTAGCCCACAGAGTGAAGCAAAAAGAAGAGGGCTAAATAGTACCAACTGTGAATTAGAAGAAGAAGAAGAAGAAGAACAAGTCATGATTCTCTTGAAGAAGAAATTGGGACGTACCATTTTAAAACGTCCTAGGGATTGACAACTACAGGGTTTACTCAAAAGCGAAGAAAATAAACCATAATGTCCCGCCTGCAGCACTTTCGTCAGCAAGGCAAACATTTCGTTTATTTATTCATAGCAGTTACTTTATTTTTGCTCGTTTTAGATCTTAATATCACTCTTTACTTTCCTTTGAAGAACTTTGTTAAGACAATAGATCATCGAGGGTCTTCTCCGGACATTCTACGATCCCTATTAAAATTGAAAAAAAGTGTATTAATTATGGAGGGATATCTCTCATAGACATTGCAGCCAAATTGTTTGCTGCCATTCTACTACGCAGGTTCCAAACAGTGAGAGATAAGCGAACACGAGAAAACCAGTGCGGATTCCGGTCAGGCAGACTTGGATCAGATTTTTGTCCTCAGCTTGATCATACAACAATGCAAAAGGTACAGCCTCCCTCTTATTAACATATTCACAGACTATTTTGTAGCCTTTGATTCAGTTTAATGAAAATCCTTGTGGAAGAAGATTCTCCTTGAAGATGGTATGCCAAAAGAAATCGTTAATATCTTGGAAGCTTATTACGAAGGATGTGTATCCCGAATTAGAGTCCATGGGGAAGAGTCGTCATTGTTCGATATAGAGTGCGGATGGGGTGAAACAAGGCTGTATACTTTCACCAGTCCTCTTTAATTATTGTACCGATTGGATCCTCGACTAAGCCCTATGGGGATTTGAAGGAGTAGTAGTAGGTAGAAATGTCGACTTGACAGACCTTGAATACGCAGACGACGACATTTTTCAGCCTACCTCGGTTTATGAATAGACACGAAGAAGCCAAAAGTTCTTGATTTGAACATCTCTACAGATTACCAACTAGCCCTTAATGGTCTCCCATTTGAAAAGTTGATAATTTCGATTATCTGGAATCCGAGGTGAATTCGAAGGGAGGTGGATTCCTAGAACTCAAGCAGTTTTTGCTCAGCTTCGCAAAAATTTCTGGGTCCGCCGAGTTTGCGAACGAAGATAAGCATATATATGCCGACAGTGAGAGCAGTCCTACTTTCATGGTGTTGAATCGTGGCCCGTCAAAGCAGCTGACGGACATGCTCTAGGTTTTTGACCACCGTCGCCAAGTTTAATTTTACGCTTCCAGGCGTCAGATCAGACTTTAAACTAAAATATCTGCCACTTTTTAGGGTTGTTTCCTTCTCTTTCCTAAAATTCTACAAATTTCTGTATGCTATTACGTTTTGCCGAACAGACTTAAAATTAAAATCTGCTAAAGCAGATTCTTTTGATATATATATTATTAAACTCCGCATTTTAAAGTTTCATTTTCAAAAGACAACTGCTATTCTTTACTTACTATTTACCAAGATGAACGGTTTGACAGGATTTGAAACATTATAGTTATTTGGACATTCAACCTCTAGCAAAAGTTGGTTCGCCAAGCGCCTTTCAAAGGGTGCGTTGAACTATGAAAATCAATGAAAAAACCAAATTACAGCGTAAGAAAGAGAGGATAAGGTGAAAAACAAGAAGAAAAAGGAAATTACTAACATGAACAAGATGGACAACATTTCGTAAAGAAAAAAAAACGTAAGAAATCACTGGGTTCCAATATTCCACAGAGCAAACAGGTGGTAGTTAAAAAAAAAGAAGCTAAGAATCAATCAATCGAAATTGGTACATGTCCACTATGTCATAAAAATCTATGACATAAAGAAACGTTGTCCTCAATCCTTAGTTGACATTTCAAATGTAAGAATAGCACAAACATAGCTACTCAATAACTATTAGATTGGAAGACTACTAGTATATTGGCGCAAAAAAATTGGAATAGAAAGCTTTTCCTATCTCTATGTAAAAGTACTTGCGTTAAAGTTACTCCATCACCGTCAAACTTGTCCTGAACAAGAAATAAATAAAATTGAGTTTAGCTGTCCATCTGTGTGAATTATTGACTTTCCTAGTAGAAATCAAAATTCTGGAGATGAAGCTCATCGCTGTCACTACCTATTAAAGGAACCATTGAATCCAGAAACAAGTTTATGGAACGTGAGCAACTTACTTTCTCTATCTCCTCTTTCGAAAAAAATTAGAGTTACTTCGAAATCTGTTTCGTCAATATAAGTCGTATTTGCTTTTATTGGCTAAGAAGTTAATCTACAGCTGTTTTTTTATTCTTCTTCTTTGTTTCGAATATAGCATGGAGATTACAGAAGGACATCATTGTATATTGGGAGGACAACGGAGAAAATAATGATTCATCGTTCAGGGAGCACTCAAATGACCATTTGAATTAATTAATGACAATTTGAAATTAATTAAAACAAAAGTTTTTTTTGATGCAAGTAAAGAGCGAAGCTGAAATTTAAAACAAATAAAAATTATTGCTTCGCAGTTTATGTAACCTATATCTGTAAAATTGTTTTAAATAACCTGAACCATGATATTTCCCTATATTTTTAGAATTGAAAACTAGTGCTTTACTGTAAGCACAAAACCGACACAACAAACCAACAAAACGTTTTTAAGTAGCCCACAAAAAATAAAAGACTAATTTATTATTTTCCACTAGCTTTACCAGCCATGAAATCAATAATTTTTAGCAAACAATTTTAATCCTCTAAAAAACTCATCCAAGCTCACTTTTCGGTAAATTGCTGGTTCTTCAGAATTTTATAAATACAGGGAGAATATCAAGAGTCGGTTTATTTGAACCAGCTTCGCAGATATATGTTGCATAAACTGCGAAGCAATATTTTTTTTGGTTTCAAGTTTCAATTTCGCTCTTTACTCCCATCGTGAAAAAACTTTTTCTTATATCAACTTTTATATGTTTTTAAATATTTAAACATACACAATAAACCTGACAAAAAGACCTTTGTTTAACATAGCCAAAAAAAGAAAAAAAGAAAAAAAAGAACTCAACATGAGTTTCTGTTATAATAGGGGATTAAATATAGGGTTTACTACACACATCTCTTAAACTTTCCATAAGAGGAAATAAAAATAATAAAAACTGGGATTCCGTCACATATTAGAATCCAAAGGTATATTTCCCTTAATTTTTTGAGGAGTTGGAAATAACAATCCAATTATTTATGAAATATTATCAAGTATAAAGTATTATCCCGTAGAGAGTCTATGGATTCTTTTAGGTACCCGTCTCACTGATCGTATTTGAAGGTGTAAGCTGTATAAAAAATGTGGTTCTTTCCCCCTTTTTAGATATATAATGAGAGAAAGGTTGAGACAACTAGGACAGGTTCTGAGGATGAAGGATGTGCACACCTTGACTAAGTGGAGGAGGTAAAATCTTAATTGAACCCAAGAAAAAACTGTAGCAAAAACACGAATATAAGCACTAACTTTCAAATGAGCTCATACGCAGCTTTCTAGGATGTTTTGATGCCCCACTAATCCTGGAGAAAAAAAGGGACACAATAGCGTTTCAAGCTCATTTTCAATATTTCCGAAAAATTATTTTCGTAGTTGACTTTTACTGTTAAAATAAACCAAATAAATTTAAACAATTTTTGTTAATTAAGCATTTTCTTTATAACATATTTTTTTTCACTTTCTAAGGGGGCTGGGGGGGGAGTAAACAAGAACAGAAGTTGTAAACCTATAATCAAGAGAACCATGGAGATTATAATGGTTCAGTTTCTACGCCTCTCAGCTTTTCAACTCCAGAAATGGCACCGAAAAGCGTAATTCTTGGTGTCATTTGTCACTTTCGGATGGTGTTATCAAGATGGATAAGAGTCTCTGAATATAAAGTCATAAGTCACAATTGCAAAGATTTACATTGTGAAGCGATAAATTTGCGATTTTAAGCAATCCCCATGTTTGAAAGCAAATTAGTAATTACGACTAGAAAAACATCAAATTTCTGCTGTATTTAGGTCTATTTTTCGGAGAACAAATACCCTCACAGTAGAGATGCCTTATTGACTCGTGTCACCCACCCGTGCTGCCACCTACAACTTTTTTGCACCCCAAATATGGACATAGAGTCCCTAGAGAGAACACGTGGTTAATAGGGTCAATGACCTCTTTCTCCAGGTGTGTTTTTGGCACGCTCGAGGCGAATGTTATGATCCAGGAATAGGAAATAGATTGTTTCCGGGGAAGCTAATTAATGTCTGACAGATGACGTCAAGTTAATTAATGTCTTTGGAGTTCGACCAGAATTGTTTCCGAGGCAAAGTTTAGATCACACATGACAGATGATGTCACGATTGATTGATTGACATGAAAGGGGAATTAATTTGTTGTTTCTAAAGAGAATTGATTCACGAAAGGAGAATTAATTTGTTATTTCTAAAGAGAACTGTCTCCGAGCGAACGTTTAGATCTTAGCGATGAATTGTTTTAGCGCGGGAATCAGGTTTCCAAATAATTTGAAATGCGTCAGCGCAGAGATGTCAAACAAAAGGAACACGCTGGAATTACGTTTAGGGATTATTTGGGCGAAGCCGTTTTAGCCATTTTATGGAATTATTTCGGCGAAACAGTTAGAGACATTTTAAAAGATGATTTAAAAGATGATTTTAGAAGAGAATTTAAGGGTGAAACTCTGTGGTCGTTATAATACACAAGTTGTATTTTAACAGTGTCGTGAGGTCCCCTACCCCAACCCCAAAGGGTTCCGATCCCCCTACCCCAACCCCAAAGGGTTCCGATCCCCCTACCCCAACCCCGAAGGAAGCCCCCGGTACTCAAAGGTCCCCCAAGCTCCCAAAGTTCATAGGTTCTCTTCTGAATTTTCTCAATGAAAAAGAAATTAGTCATTGATCATTTCTATTTTTCCAAATAATATAAAAATTTTCCACTTTAGTTCAGATCTGGCTCGAAGAGATGAAAAATTTAAAATACTGTTCCAAATTTTTCACTGAAGATAAAAAAGTTCAAGTTCTCTTCGGAATTTTACCAAAGAACAAAATTCAATTCTAATTTCTTCAGAGAAAATAAAATCTTCCACTTCAGTTCTTTATTTCACAAAGACATAAGAAATTTAAAGTTCAATTCCAAATTTTTCGATGGAAGATAGAAAAAGTAATACCATACTTGTGAATATTTTTCAGGAAGATAAAAAGTTCTAGTACAATTTAAAATTTTCTCAACGAAGTGAAGAAAAGTTCAAGTTCTCTTCTGAACTTTACCAAAGAACACACTTCAATTATTATTTCTCCAGAGAAAACAAAAATCTTCCACTTCAGTTCTTTATTTCACAAAGACATAAAGAAATTTAAAGTTCAATTCTAATTTTTCGGTGGAAGATAGAAAAAGTAATATCATACTTGTGAATATTTTCACGGAAGATAAAAAGTTCTAGTTCAATTTAAAATTTTCTCAATGAAGTGAAGAAAAGTTCATGTTCTCTACTGAATTTTACCAAAGAACACAATTCAATTCTAATTTCTACAGAGAAAATAAAAATCTTTCACTTCAGTTCTTTATTTCACAAAAGACATAAAGAAATTTATAGTTCAATTCTAAATTTTTCGGTGGAAGATAGAAAAAGTAATACCATACTTGTGAATATTTTCCCGGAAGATAAAAAGTTCTAGTTCAA
>JAQQPU010002687.1:3215-30613 GCA_029168905.1 Artemia sp. Kazakhstan ARC1039
GAAAGACACAATAGCCTTATCTGTAGTGAAGCATTTTTCTACTCGTAAACAAATTTTTAAAACTAAAAAGTTACCCCCTCCTCCGTCAGAAAGTTTAAAAAAAACAAACAAAAAAAAAATTGGATAGAAATAGGTAGAAGCTAGAGGTGAAAATACTCACATTTCCAAATTCAGACTGCTGTTGAGTGCCGTCCGTTTCTTGCATAGATGTGGATTCGTTCCATCTTGGTTTCTTTTCCGGAGGGGGGTAATTGCAAGAATCCTCTTCCTTAAAAAGAAGGCAAAATTTAGCATGAAAAAAAACAATCCCCTTTTTCCATTTTGTTGGATAAATGCTTAAGAGGTCAAATTTTGCCCTCCTCTTGTTTAAAGGCAAAAAGTTTATTGGTCATTAAGGCGTGATGTGCATAATGGCTTAAAAGTGCTCCTATTATTAATTTCTTTACCTTCCTTCTTCTTACCGCTAAATATTACCGAAAATTTTATTTACTTCATCGGTCTGTTTTTGTAGAGGCTTGTTTTAAAACCCTTTATTATACTTGAGTTGTTTTTTCTTGTGAGGTCTTTTTAACCCAATGTATATTCAAACCAGGATATTATTACCATATTGTTAAGGTCAAGAGATAATTGGCCTATTATAGCTATAGCCGTTTTATATATAGCCCGTTGCAGCCATTATGAGAGAAGCCAAGAGTAACGTGTAAATTATACACTATTTAATTATACCATAGACGTGAAGTGTATATTCTTCGATTAATTCCACTTTGATATATATGTACTTGATGCATCTCGGTTAGTTTCAGTTAAAATTTATATGTGCCTCAATGAATTTACTATATTTTGGACTTTCAAAAGACTATTTTGCGACACTATAAACTTTTCGTTAATAACATACTGCTAATTATGATATTATGAATAACATATGATGAAGCAAGCTTTGGCCAAATCAAGCGCTGTACTTGGCTTAATGGGGTGTAAAATTATTAATAATCGCAGGTGGCTTTTGCATTTTAACATTGGCAAAACATCAGTAATATTTTCCTTTTGTTTGTTTGTTCAGGTTTCGAAGAGTTAAATATTCTGTATATTAACCCGGTAAGAAGTAACATCTTTCGGCTGCTATTCCGCTCGTCATAAAGAGCTTGCCTCTTCGCGACTAGCCAATCAGGAGAATCTTCCTTCTGGCTGTAATGCTTCCAAATGCTTGCGTACCCGATTGTCAATTTTCGTCTCTTTGATGCAAATTATTCTTTTGTAGTGAAATTAATTGAAAGTTCAAAAAACAGACATTTTCGCTCGCACAAGTTTCATTATCATTCTTGATTGTTAAAAAATTGTTACCAAAGCTACAGTTTAGCTCTCCAGTCACGAGACAAGAAGGGGTATATTTGCTAGAACTCTTGTTTTGGAAATTTTCATAAACAGGGGTGTTTTCCTCTTCTTACCGATGGTGAAGTTATTTATTTATTCTCGCGGCTGGTCAACTCTGTCAATATGGGGCTTGCAATTCGTTTAAGTTGGCTCACCTATTATTAGTTCCTGATGTGCGCTTTGGATTAAGAAATTTATATGTGTGCTTTTCATTTGCTTTTAGGATATTCAAATTGATAATTTCTGCATTATGGCTTACCTTTCTCTAGCTTTCGACTCACTTTACGGGTTTATTTTTACAAGTAAAAATTTATCTCGCGTCTGTTTTTTTTTCAAGGTTGAGTTCACGGAACAAAACATGTGGCTTAGATACCACAAATTTCAATGCATTGTAAGCCGGGGGTTATATTTGTTTTTTCTATGCGTTAATTCTTTTGTGAATAAGAATGTGTGGCGCTTCTGTCTGCATGTCTTTATAACAATATTAATTATTCAATGATATTTCCTTTTGTTATTTGGTGTAAATTGTTACTGCTCTGTCTTAAAGTCTGGGGAGCTTTTGCCCTCTTATTTATTTGGTTTAGGTTTACAATGACTTGAAGGTAGTTCCTTTTATATTACTTTATGACTCTAATATGTTTCAAAATGGAGGGCTCGGTCAAGTTCACCTGTTGTGTGTATGTTTAATTTATATTTTACCCCTTAGGTACGCGTTTTTACTATACTAGCGCTTGTTTGTGGTTCTTTGTCAGAGGCTAAGTCCCCCTGAAATTTGAATTTACTAGTAGAACGTTTTTTTTTCATTTTTTTTTGGAAATAAAGAATGAAAGTGTACTCACATTGAAAATTGACGAATCCATTGTTTTCAAAGTTAATAATATGTAGTGTACTATAACCAATGTGTTAAAACATAATGAAAATTGGAATGTAGTGTATGAACATTTTATAGGGGTTTTGCTTGAGTACATTATACGTTGCCAAGTTTAAAAAAACCTACTAATCAAGTTACTGTGTATTGGACTAACCGCCGCTCTCTCTCTCTGTTTGACCCCAAAAAATGGATGTCACCTTAGAAACCCGTCTGGTAAGACATGTAATCAAACTCTCAAAACATGCTTGAGTACATTATACTTTGCCAAGTTTTTAAAAAAAACAACTAATCAAGTTACCGTATATGCAGTAACCACCGCTCTCTCTCTCTGTTTGGCCCCCCCCCCCCCGAAAATGGGTGTTACCTTAGAAAACCCGTCTGGTAAGGCATGTACCGTTCGTAGTAATAGGTGATTGACCCGTGGTAAGGCATATTACGCAATCACTTCTGAAAGTGCGTACACCCTTACTACTATTAAATAGTATTAACAATAGTTTTTGAACTTAACATCAAAAGATGTGTTTGATATGCTATTCCAAGTTGACATATAAGGTACAAACCAAACCTATAGGACTAAAATAGTTAGGTAATACTGGATGAAGAATGATGACTACCCAACATTGTGTTTTGGGGCAATCCATGCAAGCCCAAACCAAATTCATGAACCGCTTGAATAGAGTGCTAAAAGGTCACAGGATTCGACTTGAAGGAAACACGAATAAGGAGGGTGCAAAGTATGAAGTCCTGAACAGATTGCAGTGAAGGAGAAGTTTACATAGTTGTGTTTGCGTCAGATTAACTTTGTTTTCTATCCTTTGTCCGTAGTAGTAATTGTCGTATTCCTAAATCCCCCTCTGACATCCACTAGGAATAAGCAGGTGGTAGAAATCCCCCTTTCATCTGTGAGAATGTCCCTATGAATAGGAAAAAATCACTAGCATTAATCATAATAGTATTAATGTTCATTGTCAAGTCTATCATTTTATTTATATTTCTTTTAAAGGAAAAGTCCCAGTTCACTAACAGTAATGGCAGCTGTGCATAACATACATTCATCCCTCCCGGATGCGCAACAGTTGAGTGTTTCTTCCATTGTGCGGCATGAAGGATTTATCTACCCAAAGCCAAAAGATGACATTGCTCTTCTTCAAATTTCTTCAGACATAAACTGGTCCAAAAACGTAAAACCAGCATGCATTGCCCGTGGCAGCACTAGTCCTTCTACTGGATCTGTTGCTATGATTGCTGGCTGGGGTTGGACTCACGAAAGCAAAGCTGGTAAGTCAAATCTGTATCACACAAAGTTACTCAAAGCAAAACCAGTTTAAATGGTTAAAGCTTGTTGTGATAAGAAAATGACAAGGTTCCTCTTAAATTAAAGACAAGAACGCCAATTATATACAGGCTAACTGTGAACCAGTTAACTACGAAGTTTTGCTATAAATAAAACCAAATATTTAAAGCATTAAAACCATTTTACTTTCAAAGACTGTAAATTTTTCATGAATGTATGGAAAAAAATGTCGAGTATCAGTAACATACTACAACTAACAACTCACTGCAGCACCATACCACCTGAGGCCAACACAACTACGCAATCTTCTTCTCCATTCCAATCTATTCAAAGCCTCCCTCTTTATACCCTCTCAGGAAGTTCCTATTTTCCTTAAATCCTTCAATACACCATCCACCCATCCCGACCGGGGACGACCTGCTTTTTGTTTGGCCCTAGACGAATATCCATCAAGGACAATTCTTTGGCAATTTTTCATCCTTGAACCTTCCCTAGTCATCTCGATGTTTCTCTTATTATAGCCCTAAAAGCTGGATTGAACCACACTTTTCATACAACCTATTGTTATCTTCCTGTTCTTCGAAACTTTTTTCAACTCTGTGAAAAACACCTTGGGACTTGGCTATTCTACTTTTAACATCTTCACTGCACCCACCGTCTTTACAAATAATCCTACCTAAGTAAGTGAAGCTTTCCACTTGATCGATCTTCCCATTACCCAACATCACCTTTTTACCTCCATGTATTCCTAGCCTTAGCGGCTTAGTCGTCTTAAAATTATTTTCAAACTTACTTTTGCATCCTAAACTCGCAAAACCTCTAAAGGTTCATCTAATATGCTAACACTTTCATCTCTGACGCTAGGATGCTCATAATCCAAGGCCAGGAGACTTTTACTTCCCCATTTATTTTTATGTTCTCTCATTGCCTTTGCTGTGCTCCTTAGGACATAGTCTATCAAAAGGATTCATATAAACGAGGATACAATGCAACCCTGCTTAACTCCTGATTTAATATGAAACCAGCTACTAACCTCATTTCCAGCCTTAAGTGCGGCAATGTTATTCTCGTGCACAGCACTAATCAAGTCTGGTGTACCATACAAGGACAAGACCTTTAGTAAATCTCTTCTATCAGCTGAATCAAAAGCTTGTTTATAATCTATGAAACTGAGAAATAAAGGCCTTTAATGACCCAGGAACTTCTCAATTATTAATTTAAGAGTGCAAAATTGGTGGAAACATCCTCTACCCTTCTTACAAAGGTATTCAGTGCCATTTAGACAGCATTAACGCTGATTTGAGCTTTTATAATAGGAACTAAAATGTGTGATTGCTTTATTTCCATGATGAACTATAGAGGACGAATTCATCGTTTAAAAACTTTTGTATGGAAGTTTCTTTTGAATATTCATAACACAGGGAAAGTCAGTCTAACAATTTCTTTTAAATTAGACTCTAGCGACTTATTTGACCATCTTCTAAAATTTAGCAGGAATCCTGTAAGGGTCCTTATACACTTTACACCGTTAGAGAAAATTCAATTTGCATCCAAGCCAATGCGGGCAAATTATTCATCTAATCTCACATGTTAAAAGTAAAGATAATGAAAGCATGTGAGTGCCGTTGGAAATACTTGTTCCAAATAAAATATATGCTAAGTTAGTTAAATTAGAAGTAAAAAACGCTCACAGCAGAAATATAAAAACATTTTCGACAGGGGAAGAGGATTGCAACAGACAACAGATTTTTTTGGAACGTCGTTGTCCTTTTTGGAAAAAGGCATTTTATATTTTTTTAAAGTTTATGTAAATTCCAGAACTTTAAGAGAAGCCCTGTTTTCATTAAGGTCTCTAATGTGAAATGAAAGACTGCGGCTGAAAATTTTTTGCAAGTTTAATTGAGTCAGTGTATTTTAGAGTTATTTCAATTCTGTTCATTAAGAAAATATATCAGAACTGAACTTGTTTTGTAGTTATGGATGGGATGAAGTCTCCCCCCCAACCTCCATGAATTTTTTTTTCTGTCAAGACATTTTGGTATTCCAGCCCCCCCCCCCCTCCCTCCTTGGAAATTGGTTTTCAGTGTGTACTTTTACAAGAGTTCTGTTGTAGAAAACGAGACAAATTTTATTCACACAACTTTAGCTTCTACCAGCCAAACCCCTGTTAGTAGTGTTAGTAAAAAAAAATTCTGAAATTAAATAATAAAATCGACGACTTAAAGTTTATTAGTATGGAACAACGAAGTTTTTGAAAGAGAAGTAAAGAGCTATATTAAGCCCCAAATGAGCGGAAAAAAACTCATATAATATATCAAACTCAAAATAAACAGAAATTGATATCAGTCAATAAATAAGACCCAAAGCTGAAAAAAATTGATATAATCAAATCAAACTTAAAAAAAGGAGAAATTAATACACACAGAAGTAGGGCCAGCACCCCAGCCCTTCTAAAGGCCAGGGGATCAATTTTGCTTTACTGAAAAGCTATTTTATTTCCAGGAGTGTGTTTTTATTTGTCATAACATCAACAACAACATAACAGCAAAAATATTTTCTAAAGCTAATCAAGGTTCCCAAATGAGAGTGGTGCTCTCTGTTCCCTTTCCTCCCTATGAAAACATCTCAACGGCTAGAATGTCCTCTTTATTGCATTGAAAACAACATAAATTTTGAACATGGTGTTCTTTTTTTGGCTAAACATTACACTCTGAGTAGTGTGTTATATAAAGGTGCGAATTACACAAGAATATGCGGTGTCATTTGACGTATGCATTGTAAAAAGCGAGCAATCCTTTACCTACAAAGTGACCAAGCATGTTTTGAAACTATAGAAACTTGTTAGAAACAAGAAACATTGTTTGGGAGTTCTTACCGTAAACACCTCTGTTGGATATAGTCTGGATATAATCTCATTATACAATAAGACCAAATTGTGATTCCCTACGGACTTATTATAGTCAACAGAATCAAGTCTGGATATAATCTCATTATACAGTAAGACTCAATTATGATTCCCTATGGACTTAGTATAATCAACATTTTTGAACTTGAATTATTTATAGTTAATTGACCAAACCTGTTTGATGCATTGCCTGTAGGAGTCAAGAGCTGATTTAATCGTGCTATATTTGGTTAGCGGGGGGTATTCACACACCCCCCTTGCCAGTAAGTCCCTTTTGATGCTATTTCGAATGAACTGATAATCCCCAATCCTCCCGAAGCGGATTTATAATCGAGATTTATCATGGCTAATGTTACGCAAAAATCGTTCGACGAGTTCAGAAAAGTTTTGAGCGGAAAACTGGATTCTATTATTGCTACGCAGACAGAATTAAATAATAAGCTTGACGGAATTACTTCTGAGATCGCGTCGCTGAGAACGGAGGCTGCCGACCGAGATGTGAGGCTTAATAACTTTGAGAAAACTATCGACGAGTATGTCGACAAGTACCAGGCCCTGGAAAAACAGCTACTACTTATCGACGTGAAAGATCGCCGTCTGAACCTTATTGTGCATGGTTTACCGGCAGAAGAGCCTAACAAGAAAGTTGAAGATAGCGTCATTAAATTAGTTAGCGAAAAGCTGGGTGTAACTAGTGACATATCTATGACTAAGTGCTATCGGATTTCTTCACGGGCTGCAAACATCACAAATAGGCGCAGCAAGCAAAATAGCCGACGCAAGGAGTCCCCCGTATTTATTTCACTAAGCTCGGAGAGTGATGTCCAGTCGATCATGAACAATGTTAAAAAGCTAAAAGGTAGTGGGATTATAATCTCTACAGACCTGACCCCTGCTCTCAACATGATTCGAAACTCCCTACTCTCGAAAGCACAAGAAATGAAAGAGTCGAAACATATCCTTTCATCCAGAGTGCGTCAAAAGGGTATTAACTTATGGCTAGAAGTGAAAAAAAGTGATTCTTCTGACTGGGAAAAGATTAATTAGTTTGTTTGTAGTGTATACGCGGACCATTATTTGTTTTATTTGTTTAATGAAATACGTCCGCGATCGAGAGATGAAACAAGTTCATTTTGTTGGTGTGTGTCATGATTGGGAAAATGACCACTAGTCAGTGTTGGTTTTTTTCTTTTCGTTGTTTTTTTCTTTCTTATTGTGTTCAGTGCTCAATGCGACTTCGACTTGTTAAGTCTGCCATGCCAGATTATGCTTCATCGTCGCTATTCTTTTTTTCTATTTTCCATAGGCCTAGAAATCAGGTTCTGTTTTTGCTTCGTGTGTTTTTTTCAGTTGAAGATCAGATATTTCACAAGACGTGCCGTACTCTTCCACATCAAGGTTTGGTTGATGATTTATTGCCGCATCACTACAGACTCCCACCAGACGGTTTGGTAAGTCAAAATGATTATGATTAATTCTACTGGTGATGGGACATCGAGTAGGTTGAGAGATTTTGAGAGAGACCCATTAGATTTAATAAAAATTTCTGCAGATTGTGGTTTTTCGGATGATGAATATGATATTTCTATTAGATCCCTCCCTATTAACAAATATTTACTCCCTAATGAGATTAATGGACATGTTTCTCCTGGTAGTGTGAGGCTGGCGAGTTTAAACTGTTGCGGGTTGATGAGTAGTTTGGACCATTTATCATCGTTCCTTCCATGCTACCGAGTTGATGTATTAGCTGTATGTGAGACTTTCTTAAATGAGTCAACTAGTCACCTAGTGAATATTAACGGTTACAATTTTATTTCTAAGACTAGGAATGACAGATCGAGAGGAGGCCTTGGTTTTTTTATTCATAATGATATTACTTACAGGATTGTTTCGGATTTTGATTCTATGTATGAAGAAATGTTGTTTGAATTTTTGGTTGTCGAGCTTGATTTTGGTAATGAAAAAGTGTTGTGTTGTTTGTTTTACAGACCACCTAGCTCTTCAGTGCAACATTTCATAAGTAAGCTGGAAGCGTTTTCTTCGATCGCAATCGAGCGAAGTCGGAAGATTATGTACATTGGGGATTTTAATATTGATATAAGTAATGCTGGTCATGATCTTTCATCTACACAATATTTGCCTTCGGCTGTTGATTTTCTGACACTTTGTCTTTCGCTGGGGCTTCTCCCAGCTTGTCGTATTCCAACTCGAGTTGTAAGCTCGACAGCAACGGTAATCGACAATATTTTTCTGAATATGGAATTTGATTCGTGTCATGTTATTATCGATGACACGTCAGACCACTTTATGCTTTTGATGGAGATAAAAACTGGGCGACAAACGGAGACTCCGATCAAAACAACTAGAAGGCTTGATGCTACATCTGTTCAGCGGTTGAATGAACTGCTGCTTAAAATTGACCCCTCTCCGTGCTTAGACTGCGAGGATGTAAATCAAGCTTCACAGTATTTTGTCAACGAATTTACCACAGCACTTAATGTGGCTTGTCCGATGTCTTCGACCCGTCTAAGACGTTACAACAGATCTAAAAAGCCTTGGGTTACACGAGGACTACTACGGTCGATCCAATCAAAGAACAGGCTGTATAAAATATATCTATCGAATCCCGATGAAAGAAATCAAGCCTTTTTTAAAGCTTACAGAAATTGCTTAACCAAGGCTCTCAGGTCTGCTAAACAGCTCTACTATTTGAAGGCATTCAATAGCGCGCATGGATCTCCTAAGAAGGTATGGACATTAATAAACGATTGTATCGGCAAAAAAAAGTTGAATTCTTTTCCGGACGAAATGATGCCCCCAGGTGGTGATACAGCTGTTAAAGGAAAACTTAACGTCGCCAACATGCTCAACACGCACTTCGCTAAAATAGGTGAAAAGACGTCGGAAGAGGCATCCCAAAAATCAACGCCAAATTCTGCTGATTTCAAAAGTTTTCTACCCTCTTCTACTGACCGATCCATATTCCTCACTCCAGTCTCGTCTGCTGAATTGATGCTTGTACTTCATCAACTCAAAAATGGACACTCAGAAGGAATCGACGGATCTTCTACAAACTTGCTTAAATCGATTATGCCTAGTATAGTAAATTTTCTTGTGCACATAATTAATCTTTGTTTCAAGAATGGTATCTTCCCTTCATGTATGAAGTCCGCCCGTGTCATTGCACTACACAAAGGGGGAGATATAAATGATCCGTCCAACTATAGGCCCATATCTATTCTATCTGCTTTCGGAAAAATTATTGAACGTTGTTTGTACGTGAGGATTGTAAATTTTCTTGACAAGAATAGTTTTTTCAGTAAGTCCCAATTCGGGTTTCGAAAAGGACATTCTACTGAGCATGCTATTTTGGCAGTAACCCAGTTTATTCATGATGCCTTGGATAAGGGTGAAATTCCAGCTTCTATATTCGTGGATATACGGAAAGCGTTTGACACTATTTGTCACATGATTTTAAATGAAAAATTGTCTAATTGTGGTATACGTGGTCCGGCTAAATCGATAATATTGTCATATTTAAGCGATAGAGTCCAGTGTATTGATGGGGGCGAAGATATATCAACGTCTTCGAACCAGTCAAATAAAGTTGGAGTGCCCCAAGGTTCAATTCTCGGCCCTCTGTTGTTTCTAATTTATGTTAATGATATTAGTAATTCAGTTGAGGACCTAGGGCTGACCGTTCTCTTCGCAGATGACACAGCCTGTAGTGTCTCTGGAATCGATGAAGATCGTGTCAAACATAATTTAAGTCTAGTATTTGATAGACTAGTAGCATGGTTTACGGCAAATAGGCTAGCTCTGAATACTTCAAAAACAAAGTTTATGGTATTTTCGCGTACGTCACGGGCACTTCCATGTCTGAAGTTGATTAAGTCATCTGTTTCAGGTATGGATATATCACGTGTTGAAATTATTCGTTACCTTGGTGTGCTCGTTGACTCAAATTTGAGTTGGAAGCCGCATATAAATGGTATAAGATTGAAGCTTGGAAGGAACGTGGGTATTATGCAACGTATGAAATTCATTTTGCCGCTCGAAGCTATGCGTTCTATTTATTTCGCTCTTGTTCATTCTTATCTAAATTACTGCCCACTTATTTACTTGAATACTTTCAGATCCCATTTAATTCCGCTTCAGAGGCAACAAAATAAGGCGCTTCGTATTTTAAAAAGTTATCTTCCTTCCCCAGCGTCTTTCCCCAGTAAGTCTTCTACAAAGAGTTTATATTGTTTATTGAATATTCTTCCTGTTGAACTTGCAGTTACTTTTAACTCGATTTTATTCAAGGTTAATCATAATCTCCTGTCACTGCCCAGTTATTTCTTTTCTTTTGATTTGTTCCCAGTTGCTCCGCCATCTTCTCATCTAGCTCGCAGCATACGCAAACTACGCCAGCCGTTGATAATTTCAGAGAGGTCCCGGTTTTCTCTACGAAATAGTGTGGTCGCGCCGCGTGGAACCAATATGAATCTATTTTTGATTTTGATGTGTCGATTGGAATTTTAAAAAATAAAATAAAATCATTCCTTTTGGACATTTATTAGTCAAATATTATTTTCTTATTAATATATTCTCCTTATAATAATATTCTTTTCTTATTTTTCGATCTCTCTAGGATCTTGATATCCTTCTTCTTGTCCCATTGCTGGTTGAGAGTTGTTTATGTATCGTCGGGTGGGTGTCTGCCGTGATGTGGTGAGTAATTAACCTTACATTTATTGATTTATTTATATTTGTTTGTGAAGTCTACCATTTTGAATGAAAATCCGTATATTTCTTTATTGTTTTTCTTTTTTTTATCTGTGCAAAACGAGCTTGTCTCACTGCCAGATATCTGTATATATGTAGTGTCATTATGTAAGATTGAATAATAAATGAACCTGAACCTGAACCTGAGACACTACAGTATCACGTGGACATTGCAAAAAAGCGACTGGTTTTTCTGATTTTTTGGAAGATTGCCTTAACTCGAGAGTAGTTTGTTATTAAAAAATTGGATGTTACAATCAGAATTGTATCGTTGACATTTGCAAAAAGGGGTAAGGGATTTGCGGATTGGAGTGTAACTCGAGAGTAGTTTGTTATTAAAAACTTGGATACTACAATCAGAATTGTTTGATTGACATTTGCAAAAAGGGGTAAGGGATTTGCGGATTGATGTGTAAATCGAGAGAAGTTTGTTATTAAAAAATTGGATGCTACAATGAGAATTGTTTGATTGACATTTGCAAAAAGGGGTAAGGGCTTTGCGGATTGGAGTGTAACTCGAGAGTAGTTTGTTATTAAAAAATTGGATGTTAAAATCAGAATTGTATGATTGACATTTGCAAAAAGGGGTAAGGTATTTGCGGATTAGAGTATAACTCGAGAGTAGTTTGTTATTAAAAACTTGGATGCTACAATGAGAATTGTTTGATTGACATTTGCAAAAAAGGGATAAGGGATTCGCGAATTGGACTATACGAACGATCTTATTTGAATAACAGGGGAAAAAACAGAGCTAGATAGTATTTTCGAATTGGATTTTATGAAGGTGGAGAAAAAAAGGGGTGGTCTTATGACTTGACCTAGCTTTACTTCTTCGATGTGTACTGTATAATACACAAGTGGTGGGGTGATGGGAGCGGGGTGTCTTAGAGTACTTATAGTGTTGTACAGTGAGCCGAATTCATAGCGAAAAACCCGAGTGAATGACTTGAAAATAAAATTTTTAACGAGAAATGGCTGAAAAGTGTTTTGGGGGAGATGAGTTGATTGGCAGAAGGATCTCTTAGAGTACTTATAGTTCTGTACTCTGGGCCAAGCTGCTAGCGAAAAATCCGGATGGATGACTTGAAATAAAATTTTTAACGAGAAATGGCTGAAAAGACTCTAGTTTTTTGTAAGAAAATTATGGAAAATACAATTCTCTGATTCAAATTTGAAACTTAAGTCCAGTTATGAATCGAAAAATACACTATTTCTGTAAAATCTGAGCTAATAAGGGTTTTTGACCGTAAACTCTAGTTTTTTTTTGTAAGAAAATTATGGAAAATACAATTATCTGGTTCAAATGTGAAACTTAGGTCCAGTTATGGATCGAAAAATAAACTATTTCTATAAAATCTGAGCTAATAAGGGTTTTTGACCGTAAACTCTAGTTTTTTGTAAGGAAATTATGGAAAATACAATTCTTTGGTTCAAATGTGAAACTTAAGTCCAGTGATGGATAAAAAATACTATTTCTGTAAAATCTGAGCTAATAAGGGTTTTTGACCATAAACTCTAGTTTTTTGTAAGAAAATACAATTCTCTGGTTCAAATGTGAAACTTAAGTCCAGTTATGAATCGAAATATAAACTATTTCTGTAAAATCTGAGCTAATAAGGGTTTTTGACCGTAAACTCTAGTTTTTTGTAAGAAAATTAAGGAAAATACAATTCTCAGGTTCAAATGTGAAACTTAGGTCCATTTTGGATCGAAAAATAAAAGTATTCCCGTAAAATCTAAGCTAATAAGGGTTTTTGACCGTAAACTAGTTTTTTGTAAGAAAATTATGGAAAATACAATTCTATGGTTCAAATGTGAAACTTAAGTCCAGTTATGACTCGAAAAATAAACTATTTCTGTAAAATCTGAGCTAATAAGGGTTTTTGACCGTAAACTCTAGTTTTCTGTAAAATCTGAGCTAATAAGGGTTTTTGACCGTAAACTCTAGTTTTTTGTAAGAAAATTATGGAAAATACAATTCTCTGGTTCAAATCTGAAACTCAAGTCAAGTTATGAATCGAAAAATCAACTATTTCTGTAAAATCTGAGCTAATAAGGGTTTTTGACCGTAAACTCTAGTTTTTTTTGTAAGAAAATTATGGAAAATACAATTCTCTGGTTCAAATGTGAAACTTAGGTCCAGTTATGGATCGAAAAATAAACTATTTCTATAAAATCTGAGCTAATAAGGGTTTTTGACCGTAAACTCTTGTTTTTGTAAGGAAATTATGGAAAATACAATTCTATGGTTCAAATATGAAACTTAAGTCCAGTTATGGATAAAAAAACTATTTTTGTAAAATCTGAGCTAATAAGGGTTTTTGACCGTAAACTCTAGTTTTTTGTAAGAAAATACAATTTGCTGGTTCAAATGTGACTATGACATTTTACAGAAATGTGACATAATTTTATTACAAAAAAAACTAGAGTTTACGGTCAAAAACCCTTATTAGCTCAGATTTTACAGAAATAGTTTATTTTTCGATTCATAACTTGACTTAAGTTTCAGATTTGAACTAGAGAATTGTATTTCCCATAATTTTCTTACAAAGAACTTGTGTCTTTTCAGTCATTTCTCGTTAAAACTTTTATTTCAAGTCATCCACACGGGTTTTTCGCTAGCAACTTGGCCCACAGTACAGCACTATAAGTACTCTAAGAGATCCTTCTGCCAATCAACTAATCTCCCCCAAAACACTTTTCAGCAATTTCTCGTTAAAAATTTTATTTTCAAGTCATCCACTCGGGTTTTTCGCTATGAATTCGGCTCACAGTACAGCACTTTAAGTACTCTAAGACACTCCGCTCCCATCACCCCATCACTTGTGTATTATACAGTACACATCGAAGAAGTAAAGCTAGGTCAAGTCATAAGACCACCCCTTTTTTTCTCCACCTTCATAAAATCCAATTCGCAAATACTATCTAGCTCTGTTTTTTCCCTATTATTCAAATAAGATCGTTCGTATAGTCCAATTTGCGAATCCCTTATCCCTTTTTTGCAAATGTCAATCAAACAATTCTAATTGTAGTATCCAATTTTTTAATAACAAACTACTCTCGAGTTACACTCCAATCTGCAAATCCCTTACCCCTTTTTGCAAATGTCAATCAAACAATTCTCATTGTAGCATCCAATTTTTTAATAACAAACTACTCTCGAGTTACACTCCAATCCGCAAATCCCTTACCCCTTTTTGCAAATGTCAATCATACAATTCTGATTGTAACATCCAATTTTTTAATAACAAACTACTCTCGAGTTACACTCCAATCCGCAAATCCCTTACCCCTTTTTTCAAATGTCAATCAAACAATTCTCATTGTAGTATCCAATTTTTTAATAACAAACTGCTCTGGAGTTACACTTCAATCCGCAAATCCCTTACCCCTTTTTGCAAATGTCAATAAAACAATTCTGATTATAGTATCCAATTTTTTAATAACAAACTACTCTCGAGTTACACTCCAATCCGCAAATCCCTTACCCCTTTTTGCAAATGTCAATCATACAATTCTGATTGTAACATCCAATTTTTTAATAACAAACTACTCTCTAGTTAAGGCAATCTTCCAAAAAATCAGAAAAACCAGTCGCTTTTTTGCAATGTCCACGTAATACAGTAGTGTCTCAGGTGTAAGTTTCTATAGTTTCAAAACATGCTTGGCCACTTTTTAGGTAAAGGATTGCTCGCTTTTTACAATGCATACGTCAAATGACACCGCATATTCTTGTGTAATTCCTTGTGTAATTCGCGTCTTTATATAACACACTACTACTCTGGTCTTTAGAAGGCTTAAGGTTAGCTCTACTACTGTTTGTGGTAATTTCTCGTAGTTTTAATTAAGTTTGGCTTGTTCATTAATCATAATCGATTCGTTTTTGGGTCTCATTTATTGATAGACAACGATTTCTGATTTTTTTTTTTTTTTTTTTAATTTCATTTTGAGCTTGTCTCTGCTCGACTTTGGCTTTTCTACTTTTCCTTGAAGCACTTTATGGATTTTTTTTTCGGTCTGTTTTTCATTGACATTTTTTTAAACTGGTTCATAAAAGGATGTTTGTGAAGGTTTTTTCGGTTTTCTAGCTCAAAATTAAGATTTTGGCTTGCTATCTATATATTAGTCAAAACTTGGCAACAGTTCTTTATAATAGTTTTATTATTTGATTTTGGTTGGATGTGAACATTAGTCAAATGGACTGAAAATCAGCATAACTTTTAACTTCCTATAAAGCTGAATCTGTACCTGCCCCCATTCTGTTATAAACTGCTGTAAATTTATCGACCATTTTGTTATAAAAACATAACTGTGTTATTTTGTGTTGTAACTGCTTGTTTGTTCAAATAAATGCTTTTGATCTCATCAAAGGCACCGCTATAGTAATGCCTATACTAAAGGCCATACGGCTGGAATATTTTTTTTTTTGCCAGAAGCACTTCATATGGAAGGGTTGGTCATATAAACTTTGCAGGGTGCTCATTCGATTGGAAATTGGAAGTTCTAGTGCCCTTTTTAAGAGTCAAAAGTGGTCGGAGGGCTACTAGCTCCCTCCCTCCCCCACATCTTTTTTTCCTCAAATGTATCTGATAAAAATTTTGAGACAGCCATTTTGTTAAAAATAGTGCAAAGATCATATACCAAAACTCTGGAGTGGACACTCCCCCCACTAAGGCCCCGGGGAAGGTGTTGTAAAATATGCCCTGGGGGCATATATGGTTCTTATGGAAGGGATGCTAGTATAAACTTCAGAGAGGATACATTTCATTGTAAATTGAAAGTTATAGTTCACTTTTCAACAGTCAAAAGAGATCAGAGGTCAACTAGACCCCTCCCCCCACATCTTTTTTCCCCAAAACCATCTAATAAAAATTTCGAGATAGCCATTCTGTTTAAAATAGTTTAAACACCAGGTAAAAAAAAAAAAATTCCCAAGTCAAACAAACCCTCTGGGCCAGGGGCAAGTGTTTTAAGTTATGCTCCTGGGACGGATAAGGTTTTCATGTAAGGGGTGGTCATTTAAACTTCACAAATGGCTCAGTTGATTGGAAAGTGAAAGTTCTAGTTACCTTTTTATGAGTCAAAAGGAATTGGAGGTTAAATACCCCCCCCCCACACACACACACACTCCCTCTTTTCCTCAAATGCATCCGATCAAAATTTTCAAATTGCCTGTTTGTTTCAAATAGTCCAATGATCGGATAACAAAAACTTCAAGGCCAACATAATCCCCCCTCAGAGCCTGGGGAGAAGTGGTTGGAAGATGGTATGTAAGAATTGGTTGTATAAACCTTGAAGGGGACTCAAATGATTAGAAATTGAAAGTTCTAATTTCCTTTTTAAGAGTCAAATTTGAGCTGATCCGCCCCCTCCCCAACCCTCTTTAACCCAAATGCGTCAAATCAATTTTTTTATATAGCCATTTTGTTCAAAATAGACCAATGAAGATGTAACAAAAACTCCAGGGATAATACAGCCCCCAAGAACCTGGGGCCAAGTGTTGTAATTTATGCCCCGGGGGTATATAAGGTTTTTATGGAAGGAATGGTCGTATAACCCTCGGAGACGGCTCATTCGATTGTAAATCGGAATTTCTAGTGCCCTTTTTAAGAGTCAAAAGTAATCGGAGGGCAACTAGCCCTCCCCCTCAAGGCCTGTTTTCCAATGTATCCGATCGAAATTTTGAGATAACTATTTTGTTCAAAATAGTTTAAATACCAAATACCAAAACTGAGTGGTCAACACAACCCCCCCAGAGCTTGGGAGGTAGGTTATGCCCTGGGGTAGATAAAGTTTTTTTTCAGGGTGGTCGTCTAAACATCAGAAGTTGTTCATTTGGTTGGAAATTGTAAGTTCTCGTTACTTTTTTAAGAATCACCAAAAGTGATTGGCATAAAAGGTTCTCATGTGTGGGTTTTGAAAATAGCTCAAAGATCAGATAAGCCCAACCCCAACTCAAGAAACATATGAAGATTATTTTATTCCAAAGCTTATGGAAACTGACCCCTGCCTTCTCTGTGTGGCCTGACCCCTCCCCCTCCAAATAAAAACTTTTAACGATATTCTATTCCGAAAATTATGGCAACTCACCCCTGACCCTCCATGGTCTGACGGGGGGCCCCCCCCCAAAAAATACAAATTTTTATTCCAAAACTTATGAGACCTAACCCCTGGTCCTCCATAGCCCGATAACCCTCCCCCTCACCCAAAAATTATCAATAATAAATCATATGAGCTGACCCCTGGCCCTCCCTCCATAGCTCACCCCTACTGCACTATTAGCGCTTTACTGAACACGAATTATATTACAAATATTTTCTTTTGTACTTATTACAACGGTTTAATTTTATTTGTTCTTCCCAAGACTGTTCAAGACAAATATAGCTTCACTACAAACAAAAGTTCGGATACTACCCCCTTTCCTGACTGTGAAAAAGTCTAAAGCCTACTATGTCATTGGGGCTTCACTGAAGACGAATTGTATTACAAATATGCTCTTTTCTAGTTATTACAGCATCGAAAATGAAAATGAAATGACAGTGAAATAAAATCTTGAACTTATGATCTTTCAACAATTAATAGCATTATATTTCAAATATTCAGTTTTATTTTATTTGTACTTCAAAGACTGTTCATGAAACATATAATTTTCAGTAAAGCACCAATGAAACAATAGGTTTTAGACTTTTATTGTGAGAGGAGGAGGCAAAACCCAAATTCTTGATCTTAGTGACATTTGTTCGTTTCAAGCTTGATTTGCATTTCCAATTTAAGTTCCACTCGTTTTTGGATTATTCGTTTATATTAGTACCTATTGTATACTTGTTTGCTATGATTGTTTATTTATTTTCTGCTTTTTTGGGTTTCATTTATATTTCAATAGTAAAATATTTTTGTTCGTTTTAAGCTTATTTTGCATATTCAATTTAAGCTTTACTTGTTTTACGATTTATTTATTCATTTATATTAGTACCTCTTGTATAATTTTTTGCTATAATTGTTTATTTAATTTCTGTTCGTTTTGGGTTTCAATTATTCTTTAATAGTAATTTCTTGGCGTTTTGAGTTTGAGTTATAGTAGATTACTGTTTCTTCTGATCTTAAGTTTAATATGGCCTATAATTTCTTTTAAAAAATTTTTTTTGGAAATTTTTATTTTAATTAACCAAATAAAAAGAGTTCTATTTTGTTGTTTAAAAAAACTAAAGACAAATATGACGCAAGAATCAATGCAACAAGCCTTGTTTCCGATTGAAGATCCCTTGATTCCCAAATATTAATGGAAGTGTTATCACGGCTTTAAATTCTGAAGTATATCAGCGTAAAAAAATTCACAAATTCCACACTAAGAATCAATATAACCTCATTTTTCTTCGAGAATCCATTATCCTTCAAAAGATCCCCTTGGTTTCCCAAATCTAAATATAAAACGCACTTAAAGTATCCACTCCCTCCGTTCAACATTTCCACTAAGTTTTTCACTGGATCCCTTAAGCTGTTCATTTTCATTCCCGAGACATTGCAGCATGGGAATTTGATAACATGTATGTATATAATGTTTAGTTTTTCTATTTAGCTCTACTCTTTTCCCCCATGTCTTATAAGTTTCAATGTAATTCTGTAAACCATTTCCCAGGGCGCCATAAATGCTACTGTTTTTTATAACGTGAAAATATGTAGTGTCTTTTAATCTATCTCGCTATTGAGTCATCCGTAAGTGACCAAGTCTCATAGAAGCTTAAGCTGCAAAAAACGTTATTTATATAATATACGGATTGAAGAAAAAATTGCTTAGCCCTTCCCCCTTCTCGTCCGAACCTGAAAGTTTTAATTTCCTGCCCGAAGCCTCTTCAAAGACATTGTAGACAGACTATTTCGAAGACCTCAATATACTTAGTGTCTTTTGTGCCCCCCCCCACTCCAAGAAAAATTATAAATTAACTAAACCGTTCTACCCTACAGTACTCATTAAACATTAGAATTTCCAACGTCTTTCGAAATTCTGAGGAACACTGGATTAGCGAAAGATCTCTAAGAGCTCACTCGAGATGCAACAAATTAAGAATAAAAATCTTTTGGCCCATTTTAAGATCCCCTTCCTACCACTGTAAACAAGTACGTATGATTCTGTTCTCCCAAAAGAAGAAAAAAAACATTGTCTCAAGCATCGATCTAATCGGATACACAGGATCAAATATGCATCCCTATTCCCTTTTCGGTTATACTATAAGTTTGCAAACAATGGGCGATTTGCATAATTTTCGATCTTTGTCCCAGAAAATATGGGTTCATATCACCCCGGAGATATCACCCCTCTCATGCCCACATTTTCCCTAAACACATCCAATCAAAATTTTGAGATAGGCATTTTGTTCAACGTAGTTTTAAGTTCTGGAAATTAGGTCTTTGAGGATGAAAACCCCCCACAACCCTCAGGGCAAGGGTTTTAAGTTATGCCCTGGGTGCATATAAGATTTTATAGAACGCGCTGTCGTAGAAACTTCAAAAATGGCTCATTCGATTGGAAATTGCAATGGCAAGTGCCCTTTTTAATAGTCGAAAGGGATTGGAAGGCAACTAACAACCCTTCCACGGTCACCATTTCCCCAAACATATCCAATCAAAATTTTGATTGGATGTGTTATATCCAATATTGTTGAACCTTTCGGCTATTTTGAACAAAACGGCAATCTGAGAATATTGATGGGGTGTTTTGTGGGGGTGGAGGCCTGTTAGGAAGAAAAACCACAGGAAGGGTCTGATTTCCCGCCAATCAATTTTAACTCTTAAAAGGCATTAGATATTAATTTTTTATTTTACTTGGCCATATCCATTCTCAAGATGTTGCAGATATGATATTTTGATAAACTGTAAGGGCCTAGTGTCTTTGATTTGGTCCAATATCTCTCTCGACATTCAATGAAAGTTTTAACTTAATAACTTTAACCGCCTCTGTGATATTAAAGATATGCCCTTTTGAAAACCTGACAGCCCTTTTGAAAACCTGACAGCCCTTAGGGTCTTTTATTTTACCTTGCTACTTACTAATCCATAAATCACAAGTCTCAGAGGAGCTTATGGGTGAAAAATTTATTTTTATTTTGACTTGAAATAAAAATTGTTTAGCCCCTGCCCCCAACACTAAATTTTGATTTTCCATGCTCCACCCTTTCCCTTCCTTGGCCCAGCCGTACATGTAACTTTCAATTCAATCCCCCTAGCCGTTTCCAACATATTGCAGACATCGTATTTGAATAAACTAAATACTAGATACATAGCGTCTTTTGATTTAACTGTATCCTCATCCCCCAGTCAGGTTTAAAGTCCATAAGGACCCCCGCCCTTTCAGATACTCCCTTTAAATCTCAACTTGATCCCTTGAGCTGTTCCTCGATAATGTAAATAATTTAACAAATCAGGTGCATATAGCGTCTTTGGATTTACTCGGGTACGTCTTTCGTTTTCAGAATACGAGTATAATTCTGGGAACTCAGTGAAATTTGACTTAGCGAATCGGTGTATTTTGACACCCGTAAGGACTCTGTGGGTCATCTCATACCCAAGGGCATATTGGACCTTTGAACAAAAAGGCTATCTCCAAATTTTGATCGGATATCTTTGAAGAATCAGACGGAGTACTTAAAAAGTGTGTAGGGGGAGGGGGGCTGGTTTACATTGAATCACTTTTGGCTCTGAAAAGGGACACTAGAACTGTAAATTTGAAATTGAATAACCCTCCTCCAAAATGTCTTCGACACCTCCTTCCATACGAAGGAACTTTGAAAAAAAAGATCAATAATCCATGAATGTATATCACTCTTTACTTTTAACAGCCTATTACTCCGTCTACAAAATGTCTAAAGCGACAATTTTTTTTTTTTGAAGAGTAAACGTTTGAAAATGTGAAAAGTTTTCTTTCAAACAGTTCGTGGTAGCGAATTGTAAGTAAGGAGCGACCCGGCTCAATGGTAACCGAAACTCTAGAAAACGGTATTTTGATACAAATAGATACATAACAAGATTCAGATTTTAATGCTGATTTCAAATATATAAGTTTCATCAAGTTTAGTCCTACCCATCAAAAGTTACGCGCCTGAAAAAATTGGCTAATTTTCAAAAAAAGGAGGAAAGACCCCCTAAAGGCTATAGAACCTTAATGAAATTTACCTACCCGGAAAAACTTTCCAATATTATTTATATTTAAGTAACACCTACTTCTCAAAATTTCCAAAATCCAATCTCTCCCCCTGACCTCCCTACAAAATATTTTTGAGCGCAATTCCCTCAACTCCCTACATTTTCCTAAAAATGATGCAAAGACCTATCCGGCTCTCCACACACAGGGCAACTGTAAGGACCATTCCTCAATCTATCCCTCCCTAAATATTTCTTACGTTCTCCAAGAGGCATAAAATTCTCCCTTACATACATTACCCATTTCAAATCTTCCGGTGCCAATTCCTTTTTTAGGTACATTTCTTCGCCCCAGTTCTCTCTGACCTCTGCATATAGCCCAAGAGACGGTGAGGTGGCCTTCTCATCTTGCCAAACCTGAACTTCCTGAGACTCTAGCCTAGTAGCAACTAACCTAGATACGGTCCCTACCATCCCTCCTATCGCCTTTCCCTCATTCCAGTAATTACCTAGCCCTGTACGGTCTAATATATTCTTCACCTAATTTTGCCACGAATCCTTCCCTCTATCTTGAAGCATCATTAAAAATGCTTGTTTAACTAGCCTATTATTTTCTATCGATGACAACCTTTCCCAATATTTAACCATACTAATTAACCTACTGTGTCTCATACACTTTATTCCTATATCTCCTCTCAGCACTAAACCCTTTAAAACTTATTATCAAGGCCTAGCACACGCTTAAAGTATCTCAACTGCATTCTTTCTTAATTTATGCCCTTATCAAACCCCCAAAGCTCCGCCTCGTAATGCAAAGTCGATCTAACCCTAGCATTAAAAATATACTTTAGCCGTCCTACATCCCTAATTTCCTTAATGCTACGTTTACCAAAAACATTCCTAGTATTTTATTTCTCTTGCTTTCTACCATCTTAAAATCGTTCTTCCATTTCCCATTTAACGATAGCCTACAACCTAAGTACTGAAATTCATCTACATGGTCAAACTGCCACTGCGAATCTATCTGTTCTCCACTTTTCCGCAAAGAGTAATGCAACAACACTTGTACTTGAAAACTTAATTATCAGGGCACCTCTGCCAATCAAATGTTCTTCAAAATCATTAATATACAATGGAAATAGACTTGGGGAAATTGTACATCCATGCTTAACACCAAGTCTACTCCTAATAACCTTGGAGAAATCCTTACCTGCCCGTACTACAGTCTTAACTATATTATACAGAGATGCTATAGTACTAGCAAATACGCTTGGTAGCCCTAGTGCTAACTACAACTCCACCATTAAATTTCTACCCACTCCATCAAACCCCCCTTTTAAATCCAAGAATGCAACAAAAACTCTACCCTCTT
Source organism: Artemia sp. Kazakhstan ARC1039 (assembly GCA_029168905.1). Taxonomy (NCBI): domain Eukaryota; kingdom Metazoa; phylum Arthropoda; class Branchiopoda; order Anostraca; family Artemiidae; genus Artemia; species Artemia sp. Kazakhstan ARC1039. Next base: position 25,933 of record JAQQPU010002687.1, read on the forward strand.
TTCTCCTAACTTGTTTCCTAATAATCCCTAGTAAAATAAAAATCTGATCTATGGGACTATAGCCTTTACTGAACCCTACCTAGGAATCTGATAAAGTTCTATTTTTGTCTACCCAACTATCTATCCTACGACATAATATCTAAGCAAAAACCTTACTAAGTACATTACTTAGGCTTATACCTCCATAATTTCCATGATCTAATCTATCCCTCTTTTTAAATAACAGCACTAGAATAAACGTAGCCCAAGACAAGGGCCATTCTGCAATTTTCAATATACCAGAACATGTCCCTGCTATAGCAAGCAGCAGCCACACCCTTCCCCACTTCCAATATGAGGCTGGTATTCCATCTATACCTGGAGCAGACCCACCTCTCATTCCTTACATTGTATCCCAAGCTTCGCTTACCTGGATGGGAGCAATCAAGTCATAATCGCATTCTTTCATTGGCCTATCTACTACATCACTTACTGCAGATACCAGATCTAAACTCAAACTAGTTCCTCCTTGGTCCTAATCACTTCATTTTCTCTCTCCTACAAATATGTAGGATAAGAATCTATTGCTGGCATACCATCATAACCCTATTATAGATGTCTTAACTATACGCCAATAGGTCCTAATATCCCATTCTCTATAATCTTTCATCTGTTGCTCTTCTGTCCTAGTTTCATGCTCTTTTTTCTTAATGTTCAAAATTTTTTTATACGTTTTCCGAATCAACTTATAATCCATATAAAACCTAGTATTTTCCCTAGTATCTATGATATCCCCCACTTTCCGCAGTGTCTCTAAAACTTTCTGGCGTTTCTTTCACAATCATCATGAAAATATCCATTCTTAATATCATTTTTAACTCTGCAATTTAACTTTGAACCTCCCTCATATACTACATCATAAACTAATGCTAACAACTCCTCTATTTTTCCATCACCTAATAAAACCAAACATTTATCTATTTCCCGCTGAACTTCTTCACTCACCATCATACTTTGAGAATCTTTCTCTTTCTCTCCTGTTACTTTCAGTGCCTTTCTAATCCGTAAATCCTCGTTTACCCTACGTTTATTCTTCCTTTCATTTTTAGCTGCTAGTTTCTTAGAAATAACCCACTCAAAAGTGGCCCTAACAGGCAAATGATCCGAACCTACCGCTGTCATCACGCCAAAGAGGAACATCCACCAAAACATAATCAATCACACTTGGAGAAGGCCCTGAAAAAAATATATAAAAAATTTCCCAAATCTCCATCCTTTGCAACTCTTACATTCAAAATAACAAAATTTTCCTTACCATAAAAATCCAAAATTTTACGACCCAAATTATTCTTCCGTCTATTATGGTCCTTAATTGCCCACGGAGGAACATGGATTACCAAATTATCCGAAACCTCCCAAGCAGCTTCGTCCGTACAGGGATGAAGTGACATCAAAACTTCTGGAGTAAACCCATCATAACCATTAAAGCCCCCGTAAGACAAAACGAATCGGAAGGAAACTGAATTGATAATTTACATTTTTCATCCTCTAGTATACATCACGTAACCTCCTCGTTAAACGAGCTCAACTCTGGGGGGATATAAACCGCACGAAAAAAATAATAAACCGTCCATCGGCTTCAACTCTTAACGATATCAAACAGTCCGTGGTAACGAAGTGTAAGTTAGGAGTGACCCGGCTCAATAGTAATCGAAACTCTAAAAAACAGAATTTTGATACCAAAAGATATATCAAAAGAATTATATTTTTATGGTAATTTCAAATATATAAACTTAGTTAAGTTTAGTCTTACCTATAAAAGGTTACGAACCTGAGAAAATTCGTCTGATTTTCGAGAAAAGGGGGAAAGAACCCTTGGAAGTCATCTAATTTTAATGAAAATCACACTAACAGATTCAGCCTATCAGAGAACCCTAGTGTATAGGTTTCGAGCTCCAATCTGCAAAAATGTAAAATTTTGTATTTTTTGCCAGAAGAAAGATCACGGATGCTTTTATTTGTTTGTTTTTTTTCCAGGGGTGATCGTATCGATCCAGTGGTCCTACAATATCTTGAGTGGGCTCATTTGAATCGAAACTAAAAGTGACGCTGACCCTGGTCTCCCTATTCTTGCGGCCGACCACTTTGATCTTGGAAAGATATTTACGAGGTGCGATCTGCCTTTCATTTATTGCGGCCCTATCTCTAAGAAAGGGGGGCAGCGTTGTATTCCTCGCACTATCATTCGGGCTAATAGTTTAAGAATTCCCTCTCTTTGGAGCACCCCCTTCAACTTGTGGCGCAGCAACAGAGATGGGTCTTTTATGCGCTTCAATTAAGAACCTCCAGCAGCCAATATCTTGTGTGCACTAGCAACTCCCCTTCTATATTCACCACCAGGTACTGTGCACTCCTCTATCGCATCAGTTGTGAAAATGTATTTATTACTCTTGTTCTCTACAAACAGTTTCACACCACGCAACTTAGCCTCTTTTCCTGCTGATTTCGCTGCCGCAAGGACAAATTTCATATTCTTTCTCGCAAGCAATTCTCTTTCTGTGTATTCAGACGTAATCCGAATTTCTCCTTGTCTAAAATGTGGACCTGATTTCAGAACGAAATCACGTCAAAAAGCGCTCGTAAATTTAACCAAAACGGGGTGGGGTTTTTATTACGTTTAATACGGAAAACGTCTTTTATGTCGCTAAGGTGTAACAAGACGTTTGGAATAAACTGGTTGAAAGTGGCAACTACTCCTTCAAGTAATGTCTGTGCTCGTCTTGACAGATCAAAGTTGTACAAAATCACATTTGTTCTTTTCGAATCAGCCTCCATGTTAACCATTTTAAGTCGCGTCTTCTCCAATTCTGTTCTCAGGAAATCCACTTCTCCTTACGTATTTATGAGTTCTGCCTCAACTTCAGCGATCGCTCCCTCTAGCTTATTTGATAATTGTGCCAGTCCGCCATTTATTGCCGCTATTTCTGATGTAATTGGGTGTATTTTTGCTTACTGACTATTCATTAGGGTGAGCATCGCCATTAATCGAGATTCCGCTTCATTTGAAACATGGTTATACCCTGGATTCTGGCCTTGTGCAAACATTCCTTGGAATAGAATGAAAAAATTCAAAGCTCTGCTTATCACAGGTCTTGCCAATATGAAGGCAATTATGTGCCACTATAATCCTTATTACTACCAGACTGGCATACCGCACTTGGATATCATATAAAATTATCTCACTCAAATTCAAACAAATTCAAAGCTCTGGTTGTCACAGGTCTTGCCAATATGAATGCAATTATATGTCATTATAATCCTTATTATTACCAAACTGGCATACCACACTTGGATATCATATGAAATTATCTCAATTTATTATCAAACAGTTCGTGGTAACGAACTGTAAGTAAGGAGCGACCCGGCTCAATGGTAACCGAAACTCTAGAAAACGGGTTTTTGATACCAATAGATATATCAAAAGAATCAGATTTCAATGCTGATTTCAAATATATAACTTTCATCAAGTTTAGTGCTACCCATCAAAAGTTACGCGCCTGAGAAAATTTGGCTGATTTTCAAAAAAAGGGGGAAAGACCCCCTAAAAGTTACAGAACCTTAATGAAAATCACACCATCATATTCAGCGTATCAGAGAACCTTACTGTAGAGGTTTCAAGCTCCTATCTACAAAAATGTGGAATTTTACATTTTTTGCCAGAAGAAAGATCACGGATGCGTGTTTATTTGTTTGTTTGTTTGTTTTTTTTGTTGTTTTTTTTCCCAGGGGTGATCGTATCGACCCAGTGGTCCTAGAATATCGTGGGAGGGCTCATTGGAACGGAAATTAAAAGTTCTAGTGCCCTTTTTAAGTGACCAAAAAAATGGAGGGCAACTAGGCCCCCTCCCACGCTTATTTTTTTCCCAAAGTCACCCGATCAAAATTTTGAGATAGCCATTTTGTTCAGCATAGTCGAAAATATGATAAATATGTCTTTTAGGATGACTTAATCCCCCGAAGTTCCCAGAGGGAGGGCTAAAAGTTATGAACTTTACCCAATGTTAACATATAGTATTGGTTATTGGGAAGTATACAGAAGTTTTCAGGAGGTTTTTTTTCAGGTAGTGGGAGGGAAGGGTGGGTCGGTGGTTATGTTGGAGGATCTGTTCATGAAGGAAGTTTTCATGGGGGAAGGGAAATTGCCATGAAGGGGGCGCCGGACTTGCTAGCATTATTTATTGGTTATTGGGAAGTATACAACCATTTTCAGGAAGGATTTTTTCTGGAGGGGGGGCCAGAGGAGGGGGTTACTCTGGAGAATATTTCCGTGGAGGATGTTTCTTTGGGGTAAGGGACATTTCTATGAAGGGGGCGCCGGATTTCCAAGCATTATTTAAAAAACGATCAGAAATTAAATAAAAAAACAAGTTTTTTCAACTGAAATGTAAGAAGTAATATTAGAACTTAAAACGAACAGAAATTATATCGTATGTGAGGGGTTTCTCCGGAATCTATTCTAATTAAACGGCCTTTGTGATTCAGGGGTTTGTGAATCAAAATTTTTTTTAACTTTTAACGTAAAGAGCGTGGTATTGACTAAGGGGAGAACCCCCTCATATACGTAATAACATATACGTAATAAAAAAAAAACAATAAAAAAACAAGCGATACGGCTCAATAGTAATCGAAACTTTTAAAAACG
>JAQQPU010002687.1:52389-65287 GCA_029168905.1 Artemia sp. Kazakhstan ARC1039
CCTCAACGCCTCGCTCTTTACGCTAAAGTTTTTATTGTTTAAAAAAAGAGTTGTGAGAAAGTCAAACTTTAGCGTAAAGAGCGAGGCGTTGAGGAGGGCACAGCCTCTTTCATATACGGAATAATTTCTGTTCGTTTTAAGATTTAATGTCGCTCCTTACTTTCAGTTTAAAAAACTTTTTTTTTTATTTAAAGGCTGCGAAAGCGGGGGGTTTGGGGGGCGGCAGCCCCCCAACTGTGCCTCCTAATCCCTATACGTTTTAAGGTTCGACCTTGTAACTCAGCCTCTTTAACTCTTTAGAAAACGTAGTTTTTTTCAAATAATTGTCATAAGCGTCAATAAAAAGCGTCATTGATAGATTTGGTAATAGTAGAAATAGAAGGCGAGAATCCGTTATATAATATTGATAGTGTTTCTATAAATATAATTTTGTGGATCGCTTTACAGAACTGACAGGCACATGACGAATAAAAGCAGATGCCCGCAACTCCCAATATCAGTAACGTTAGGATTAATTTAGAACTTAAATGTCTTGCAAGGAGCTGCCCCTCCCCCCACCCTTCCTAAAATCCTGTATCTGCAATTTCTTTAGGGGAGCCTGCATAAGCAGCTAAAATTGATATGACTAATTTATTCCATAAGAATAGCGAATAGTTTTTCATAAGAAACAAACAGTATAATTATGCTCAGATTTGACTGAGGAAAAGAGCAACATAAATATTGGTGAAATAAGTTATATCCAAAGTAAAGCCTGATCTATGAAATTATATCATTTTTGTAAAAAAAAATTATACATTTATACAATTTATACAATTTTTAACTCAAGATTTAGGATTATATTTGCTTTATTCGTCTACTTTTCATTTAATAGGATTATAGCATATAACATAGTGAAACTTAAATTAACTCTTCAACTGACTTATCAAATAATCTATGGCAACTGTTTTACTTTCACTGTTTTAATGTGGAACTAAAAATAAAAAAAAAGTACTCTTCAATATTTATTACTACCTATTGTGAAAAATTTATGCTTTACGCTTAGAGTTCCTGAACCGTTTTCTTAAAAACCACGAGAAAACTACATTTAATTTTGTTGGAGAAAATCCCCAGCAATTGCTGTGGTGACAGACGTATCTAGATCCTTGATAACATTTTCATTAGCAAGAAATGTTGCAAAGATTTTTTTTATTGAGGTAGAAACAAGCACCTGAACACAACTAAAAGGAGATGACTCTGTATAAACAAATATATTGTAAACGTCAGTTTTTTCTTATTCTTAACATCTAATTTAAGTCTGTTTTAAGAGGTGAGGCACCAACATTTACAGTTTGACATCCTTGTTAAGAAAACCCTGTCACATATTTCTTTATTACTTTTTTTTCATAGCTACTTAAAAGTCAGCATTTTAAGTTACTGACATTTAATCAAACAGTTCGTGGTAACGAACTGTAAGTAAGGAGCGACCCGGCTCAATGGTAACCGAAACTTTAGAAAACGGTATTTTGATACAAATAGACACATCAACAGAATTAGATTTTAATGCTGATTTCAAATATATAAGTTTTATCAAGTTTAGTCCTATTCATCAAAAGTCACGCGCCTGAGAAAATTTGGATGATTTTTGAAAAAAGGGGGAAAGACCCCCTAAAAGTTATAGAACCTTAATGAAAATCACATCATCATATCCAGCATATCAGAGAACCCTAATGTAGAGGTTTCAAGCTCCTATCTACAAAAATGTGGAATTTTGCATTTTTTGCCAGAAGAAAGATCACGGGTGCGTGTTTATTTTATTTTTTTTTTCCCGGGGGTGATCGTATCGACCCAGTGGTCCTAGAATATCGTGGGAGGAATCATTGGAATGGAAATTAAAATTTCTAGTGCCGTTTTTAAGTGACCAAAAAATGGAGGGCAACTAGGCCCCCTCCCACGCTCATTTTTTCCCAAAGTCACCCGATCAAAATTTTGAGATAGCCATTTTGTTCAGCATGCTCGAAAATATTTTAAGTATGTCTTTTAGGATGACTTAGTCCCCCGAAGATCCCGGGGGAGGGCTGAAAGTTATGAACTTTACCCAATGTTAACATATAGTATTGGTTATTGGGAAGTATACCGACGTTTTCAGGGGAGATTTTTCCTGGTAGTGGGGGTGTGGTCGGAGGTTATGTGGGAGGGTCTTTCCATGAAGGAAGTTTTCATGGGGGAAGGGACATTGCTATGAAGGGGACGCCGAACTTTTCAGCATTATTTAAAAAAAAGATCAGAAATTAAATATAAAAAAAACAAGTTTTTCAACTGCAACAGCAGCAACATAAAAACTTTAAACGAACAGAAAATATTACATATATGATTGGGTTCACCCCCTAGTCAATACCTCGCTCTTTAAGCCAAAGATTTTTTAGTACTTTCATAAGAGCTATTTATTCTAATTAACGGCCTTTGTAATTAAGCGGTCATTTTTGGAGAATTGGAACACAATTCGAACTTTATTTTAAAGAGCAAGGTATTGACTAAGGGGCGAACCGCCTAATATACGCATTAAAAATATATGAATATAGAAGTTTGTTACGTAAGTTAATTCGTAAGTTACGTATATTTATTACTAATAAAAACGTTCGTAAATAAAACTAAACAAGTTTCCAGAAAGCCATTTAACCAAATAAAAGTAAATTAATATGCAAATTTTATTTTAATTATTCATGTACGGTGAGCCATGACCAAAACCAGCATTTATTCAAAAACGTTCAAAAATCAAATAAAAAAACGCTAAAGTTTTATATTGTTTAATAAAATAGAGTTGTGACAAAGTCAAACTTTAGTGTAAAGAGCGAGGCGTTGAGGAGGGGACAGCCCTTTTCATATAAGGAATAATTTCTGTTCGTTTTAAGTTTTAACGTCGTTCCTTACTTTCAGTTAAAAAAAACTTGTTTTTTTTATTTAATTTATTTATCAGGCTGACTCTTAAACGATAGCTAGTGACCCATAAAATATGCTATTGCTTTGGACCGAAAATTGGTTAGTTCCATATGATTTTTTGTTAATGTAGTTACTAATTTTTGTTTTACAGGGAGATAGTGGCGGCCCATTAATGCTGACAGAAGGAGACAAGCTGGTAGTCGTTGGTGTTGTATCAGCAGGATATGGTTGTGCTCGGCCTAGACTACCCGGTTTATACACCCGAGTATCTGCTTATACTGATTGGATTTTGAAGCATGTAAATGACGAAAACCTAGTTTGATAAATAGTATTTTTTAAGTTGGTTATATACGGCTGTAAATATTTGTAAAATACTGATTTTCTAAGACAATTAAATTCTTTAATTAACAATTAATTGTTACAGTCCATTCCTTTGCCAAAGCAGAGAAATAAATACTGTATATGAGCAGAGCCATTCATAGGGTTGCGGGTGCCCGGGGAAAAATTAATTAGTGTGCCCCCTCGTGACTCAAATATAAAAAGCTAAATCAAGGTGGAAAATTTGATCAAAGTGGGTAATACTCAAGTCCCCCCTCCTTCCGCGGTGCCTGGGGCAGCTCAACCCCCCCCCCCCCCCCCGTCTTTGAAATGCTCTGTATAAGAGCAACAATGGAAATGAACTGAAGATTATTTACTTTGGGACCTCAGCCTTAAAATTCATAAGCAATCTTCAGTTTCACTGTTCTCTGATGAAAGATTGTAAAAAAATAAAGATGGAAAAAGAATGAATGAAAGAATCTATGGGTATCTGTTGTTGAAGATACAGACGAAGCCAATGCAACTTTCTTTTTACTCAAGATGTGTGTTTTGTTTCCAAGTTCAACCGAATTTTTCTAGGCATGAATGTCGGTGTGAAAGCTTCCCGCATAGTGTAAAAAGTGATATGTTAACTTGCAAGGTAAACAGGATGAAACTCAAGAAATGCTTTGGAGAAAAAGCTTAAAAAACTTCAAACAAACAGTTTCTGATATGTATGAACATGGTTGAATAGGATAGTAATGCCAAAAATATGTTATACAGATTTCATATGTTGCATTATTATGCACTATTATGCACTTGGCTCATTTCAAGAAGTTGGGGAGTAGCTGCTCCTTCGCCAACTTCTGCCCATCCTGGGATAATAGAAATGTTATCGTTTTAAAAATGGAACAGAAAAAACAAGAAAATAAGAATATGTCTAGTTACTTTTGGTAAAAAGGTTCTCAGCGCACTTATGTATACAGCAAGAGAAGATGAGGATTTGGGTTAGGGGTGCTCCAATAAAGATTTCTCAAACTTCCCTAAATTAAAACAAATTGAAGCAAATTTCTTGCAACCCTCTACCCTAGACCCATTGCAACGAATAGCTCAGCAACTGCCTGGCATGACCGATCTTCTTTTATCCCATCACGACCCTTGCTTGCCCCTGGAATGAGAAATGACCAGCGTTTGAATCTCCTTGATCAAGGTGGTTTCCGTATTGCCACCTGGAATGTATTGACATTGAATTTTCTCGGAGCTAAGACACTTCTGGCAATGAAACTGAAGCATTTCCGCATCTCTATTGCTCGGATAACAGAAACCTACCTAGTCAGGAATGGGAATGATTCCATAGGTGAAGGACACCACCTACTCAGGTCTGACCAGACAACCACCAGAAGAAACGGTGTCGGACTAGTCCAAGAATTGTCTACTGTCATTCACTCCCGTGTCGGATAGAATCGCCAATGCTCGACTCAGACACAAGCAAATAAAAAGACCGTCTTTGTTTGTTACGCCCCCACAAACAAAGCCGACGGCGAAACAAAAGACGCTTTCTACTCTGCCCTGACGACTGGCTAAGATATGAACTGGATAAGATATCCCCACACGATATTGTCATCCTGCTGCGTAACCCTAATGCAACTGTGAGCGACAACCATGACTTATGGAGGAAAGTCATAGGATCAGTTGCCCCAGATTTCTAAAAGAAAATGGGCTAAGGATCCTACAACTCTGCAGCATGCACAACCTTGTGACTACGAACACTCTGTTCGCAAGGAAGGAAATCCACAAAATACGTAGTACAGCAGCGATGGCAGTGCCAAAAAAATAATCGACTACATCATCGTCTCACAGAGACGGAGGTCTTCGATTAGTAACTGCCAGCACGTACAGGGTGGCTGAGATCCGTAACACAGACCATCGCCTCGTCGCCACTAACATGCAATTAAGGCTGAAATCCCAGCGCCCAGAACCAAGACCAGTCAAGATCAATGTCTCTCGCCTCTGCAAGCAGGAGATCCGGTTCATATACGCCATTGATGTTTCGAACCGCTTCGACGCACTCGTGCCATTTGAAAGCTGTGAGGGCGCATGGCTCTTCTTTGAAAAGAATGTCCTGGAGTCATCGACAGTAAACGCTGGAGTCATCAACAGTAAAAGCGTGGTAATAAAGCATGGATCCAGTCAGATACGCTTGACGTCATACAGCAGAGACGCAAGGTGAGGTTACAGGGTGACATGCCAACTTGTATAAGCCTCAATGGTATCCGCAATAAACTGATACAGCGAGACAAGAAACCGTATGTGGAAAGGAAGGCAAATGAACTGGAGGGTGCATTCAAGAAAGGGGACGTTGGCAGTCTTTACAAGCACCTCCGTGGTCTCACAGGCTACAAAGCACCCTCGGTTGCATCTCTTGTCTCCATTGACGGCCAGCCACTTAGTGACGAAGCTACCCAGGTCAACCGATAGAAAGACCTCCTCAATGTCGAATCTATAACACAGACAGACCAGGAACTCACCAGCCTAGCCGCCAATACTCAGGAACTGCAGACAAATCACTCAGAAATTCCTTTCATGCCTGCAGAAATCCATTCAGCAGTAAAACGCTTGATGAACAACAGAGCGGCAGGCATATGCGGGATATCCACTAAGCTCTTGAAGTATGCTGGACTGGCTATGCTAATTTTTCTCCAGATGCTGATCTCGGTAGTGTGGCACACTAAATGGATCCTGAAGGACTGGCATAATCCTGCCCCTCTGGAAGAGAGAGAAAATTCATTTTTATTAAATATCAATATTCACAAAAAAACATATCAAACAGACCTACCACGTGAAAATCTATACAAATTTGTTTGTGGCAGGACTCATTATATTACTCACTCATATATATATTGAAAAAAAAACTTACTCACATATAATGGAAAAATAATAATAATAATAATGCAATCATATAAATAAATAAGAAATAAATCTCATGTGAACCGCAAACCAATCCTTACACAAGACAAGAGACAGAATACAGCCCAAAGGGGAGCAAAAGAATCTGTTCTGTATACATAGGCATAACGCTTCTTTCAGTGCCTGGAAAGCTATTTGCTATGACCCTGCTGGATAGATGCATGAATAGGCTGCGAAGAAGAGGCTAGGCTTATGCCAAGGAGGTCCACTGTGGAACAGATCTTTACTATGGGCCAGCTAATTGATAAGACAAACAAATTCGGGAGGAAAGCATGCCTATCCTTTGGTGACTTCAAGGCTGCGTTCGACTTGGTGGATTGTAATTCGCTCTGGCTGATACTTCGATCTAATGGGATGCCTGACAAATTCTACAAGCTGTTTGAGAAGCTCTACAAAGAGACGTAGAGCTGCGTTCAAGTCAAGGGCAAACGGAGCACGACATTAGGTATCAAAACCGGTGTCCACCAATGGTGTACCGCTGCCCCAGAGCTTTTCAACTTGTCATGTCATGACTCGCCTGCCCTTTGGTCTGTAGTTTGGAAATCGGGTTCTGACGGATGCCAACTTCGCAGCTGATCTTGCTGTCATTGCCGACTCAATTAACTGACTTGCTAGAAGTCCTACTGGAAGACGCAGCAAAAGTGGGGCTGAAAATCAACTGGCTCAAAACTAAGATAATGGTAATGGAGCCCCCAAGCCCTGTCCCGTCCCCCGAGAACATAACTGTCTGCGGAGCTCAAGCTGAAGTTGTAAGAAACTTCACTTATCTTGTCTCCGCACTGTCCAGTGATAGCTCCATAGATGAGGAGGTGCGCAATCGAACGCTAAAAGTCTCATATATTGTCGGAAGGCTCAATGATCTCTGGAGAACTCTGCACATATCTAGGCGCACGAATATGCGAATTTATAACGCATCCGTAAGCTTGGTCCTTTTCTATGCAGCAGAAACATGGCCCCTTAATTCGACAACTCTCAATATGATAGACGTCTGACAGACGAAACAGCTCTATCGGATTGAAGGACTTCGGTTGGATGATTTCGTTAGCAACACAAAGTTACTTAAGCTCACCTCCCAAGAGCCGTTCTCCAGCCAGATAGCACAGCGCACTCTAAGGTGGTTCGGACACCTCCTGTCTGTGCTGACAAAAACCCCAGTCCGAATAATATATGATTTCGACCCAAAAGCTCATGGCTAGTCCTGTCCGAGGGGCAGACCCCGGACCAGGTGGAAAGATAGTCTCAATAAATTCCTGCAGATGGCCAATATTGCTGTCGACGAGGCTCCAATCTTAGCACCAAACTGGTCAGCCTGAAGGAGCAGAGTTGCGACGCTCTCATTCAAAAGTATCACGAAGCTGAATGTTTTGTCAAAGGTTAACTTTTTATTGTCTGAAACTTGAAAAAGTCGAAATGCGGTAATATCGAAAATTGTAAATTTAAAATGTGAGAATATGGCTTTTATATGTCTCATATAAGCCCTAAGTTGATAATTTTAAATCTTTAAAACGCACAAGGATAGGTCACCTTATTGACAGGCCATGATTGTTAATAACCCATCCCCCCACCCCACCCTCTGCGACTTTAAAAATGTAGAGAAAAAACGTAATGTTGGGATACTAATTCAATTCTCAAAGAACAGAAAAAGTATTTTTTCTTGCCAGAAAAGACCAACATGGCCTTTCAGGGAATGTTGTGGGGGATATTGCAAGAGTCAAATACACATGTCTACAATTTTTGTTTGATCAAATAATATACAATGATAAGGAAAGACAAATAAATGTTCTGCTAAAGCTGATTTGAACTTTTTCTGTTTTTGATTGTATTTTAGCGAGCAGTCTATGGCATTTTTATATTGCTGTAATCTATTTTCAAAATTTTACAGTGTCCTTCTTACATAAAATTTGCCACAAGAGCAATGAATTTTGTACACCCCCCTTTGTATGTCTTTTGGAATATTATCTTTTCCATTAATTAGTAAAAAGCCTATAGTTACTCAGAACTTGAACGCTGTTTTTATATTATGTTTTTTTTTAGTTCTTTTCTTAATTTCTGTTACGAAATTGGGATATACGGCAAAGTTATGTAATTTGTTTGCTGGTTGGACACTTCTTCTACTGTTATTATTTAAAAAAAAAATTCCACAACAAAAGTTTTTCAAAAAAAGTAAAGAACTCCATTAAAACAAAAATGAACAAAAATAGAATCAAATAATCTACCTAGCCTACAACTACCCTAAATCAGTATCAATAAATAAATGAAACTCAAAACAGACAGTAACAAAATAAATAACATAATCAGACTCAAAACGAACAGAAATTAATATGAGTAGGGTTCTAAAATCCTATCCTTTCTAAGAGCCAGAAAATAATTTGTACTTTACTGAAAAAAAGTGCATTGTCAGTTCAATATATATATGCTGATATTTACTCTTTAAAATCTTAATTAATTTTTGATTTCTTAAAGTTATGAAAATGAAAACATTGAAAAGAATTCTTTCAGTAAAGTACAAATTATATTCTGGCTTTTAGAAAGCATAGGGTTTTAGAACCCTACTCATATCAATTTCTGTTCGTTTTGAGTTTAACTTTGTTATTTATTTTAATTTCTGTTTGTTTTGGGTTTCCTTTATTTATTGATACTTATTTGGGGTAGTTGTATGCTCGGTAGATTATTTGATTCTGTTTTTGTCCATTTTTGGCTTAATGGAGTTCTTTACTTTTCTTTGAACAACTTATTTTGTGGAAAAAGTTTTTTTCTAATTAATTTCTGTTCGTTATATATTGACATAGTCTTTTTCAGGGAAAAAGACTGAGCCTCTTCTAAAGTTAAACAATCTTCCAAATTGTTACAAAAACCTTAAATACCCCCTGGGCATAACTTACCACCCTAACCCCTAATCTCTGGGGTTTGTTTCAACCTTAAAAGCCTTGTTATATGATATTTAGACTATTTTGAATAGAATAGCTATCTCAAAATTTCTATTAGATGCATTTCGGACAACACGATGTGTGTGTGTGCGTGGGAGCGGGGGGGGGGGTAGCTGACCTCCGATCACTTTGACTCTTAAAAAGAGCACTAGAGCGTCTGAATACCGATCCAATGAGTCCCTTCCGAAGTTTATATAGCCATGCTCTCTATGAAGACCTTATATGCACCTAGGGCATAATTTAGAACCGTTACCCTAAGGGCTGGGGAGATTTGCTATCCTAAAAGACACAATTTTCAGACCTTTCAAATACTTCGAACAAAATGGACATCTGAACAATGGTTTGGGGAAATATGGGCCGGGGGGGGGGGGCATTTGCCCTCTGATCACTTTCGACTAATCAGAAAGGCACTAGTCCTCTCAATTTCCAATCGAATGAGCCCTTTTTTGAAGCTTCTATGACAAAACTTTCTATAAAAACCTTACATGACCCAAGGACATAACTTACAGCCTATGTTCTGAGGGCTATGGGGGGATGGTTGTCATCCTCAAAGACATAATTTTCTGACCTTTCCACTACGTTGAACAAAAAGGCCATATCAAAATGCTGATCGGAAATGTTTGGGGAAATGATGTGCGTGGAGGTGATTCTCCCTCTGATTACTTTCGACTATTAAAAACGGCAGTCGCCCGCTCAATTTCGATCGAATGAGCCCTTTTTTAAGTTTTTACGACAACGCTTTCTATAAAAATCTTAGCCCCTAGGGGATAACTTACAACTTTAGCCCTGAGGGTTTTGGGGCTTATGTGTTGTTATGCTCAAAGACATAGTTTCCAGACCCTTCAACTACGTTCAACAGAATTTTATATCAAAATGATGTTTGGAAGTGTTTGGGGAAATGATGGGCGTGGGGGGGGCATTTGCCCTTTGATCACTCTTGAATATTAATAAGGGCACTAGCCCTCGCAATTCCAAATTGAATGAGTCCTTTTTTAACGTTTTACGACAATGCTTTACATAAACACCTTATTGTCCCCAGGGCATAACTTACATTCCTCACCCTGAGGGTTGGGGGGGGGGGGGGTGTTATTCCCAAAGACTTAATTTCCAGAACTTTCAACTACGTTTAAAAATGTCAATCTCAAATTTTTGATTGGATATTTTTGGGGAAATTGTGGGCGTAAGAGGGGGGTTATTTGCCCTCCAATTACTTTCTACTATTACAAAGGGCAATAGACCTTTCAATCTCCAATCGAATGAGCCCTATTTGAAGTTTTTACGACGAATCTTTCTGTAAAAATCTTATATGCCTCCAGGGCATAACTTAAAACACTTGCCCTGAGGGTTGTGGGGGGTTTGTGATCCTCTTAGACATAATTTCCAGAACTTTCAACTTCGCGAAAAAAACGGCTATCTCAAAATTTTGATTGGATGTGTTTGGGGAAATGGTGGGCTTTAGAGGGGGCGGGGTGTTGCCCTCCAATCACTTCCAACTTTTAAAAGAGCACTAGCCATTTCAATTTCCAATTGCATGAACCCTTTTTGAAGTTTCTACGACAATGCTATCTAGAAAAAAACCTTCTATGGCCCCAGGGCATAACCCACAAGCTTTGCCCTGAGGATTTTGGAGGGTTTGTCATCCTCAAAGATATTATTTCCAAAACTTCCAAATACGTTGAAAAAAATGGCTATCTCAAAATTTTAATTGAATGTGTTTTGGAAATAGTCGGCATGAGAAGGGGAGTAGTTACCCTCCCATCACTTTTGACTATTAAAAAGGGAACTAGCCCTTTCAATTTCCAATCGGTTGAGTCCTTTTTGAAGTTTCTACGACAACACTTTCTATATAAATTTTTTATGCCCCCTAGACATATCTTACAACCCTTATCCTCAGGTGTGGGGGGTTTGTCATCCTCAAACACATAATTTCACAACTACGTTGAACAAAATGGCTATCTCAAAATTTTGACTGGATGTGTTTGGGGAAATGGTGGGCGTGAGAGGGGGTTGGTCGCTATCTAATATCCTAAATGACACAATTTTCAGACCTTTCAAATACGTTGAACAAAATGTATATCTGAACAATAGTTTTTGGAAATATGGGCTTGGGGGGCATTTACCCTCTGATCACTTTCGACTAATAAGAAAGGCACTAGTCCTCTCAATTTCCAATCAAATGAGCCCTTTTTCAAGTTTCTATAAAATCCTTATATACTCCCCGGGGCATAAATTACAACCCTTGCCTTGAGGGGTCCTTAGGGCTGTGAAGGGGGGGGGGGGGTTATCCTCAGAGGATTAATTTTCAGAAATTTCAACTATGTTGAACTAAATGTCTATCTCAGAATTTTGATTGGAAGTGTTTTGGGAAATGGTGGGTGTCAGAAGGGGGCTAGTTGCCCTCCAATCACTTTCCACTATTAAATAGGGTACTAGCCCTTTGAATTTCTAATTGAATGAGCCCTTTTTGAAGTGTCTACGGCAAAGCTTTCTGTTAAAACCATATATGCCCCCAGGGCACAACTTACAACCCTTGCCCTGATGGCTTTGGGGGTAGAGTCCTCCTCAAAGACAAAATTTCTTGATCTTTCAGCTACGTTTAAAAAAATAGCTATCTCAAAATTTTGATTAGATGTGTTTGGGGAAATGGTGGGCGTCTAAAGGGTGTTAGTTGCCTTCCAATCACTTTCGACTATTAAAAAGGGCACAAGTCCTTGCATTTTGCAATCGAATAAGCCCTTTTCAAAGTTTCTACGACAACTCCTTTGATACGAAGTGCCCTGGTCTAAAACCTAGGAACCAAAAAAAAAAATACATTGTGCCAGCATCGTTCTTTACTTAGGCACTGCTATTGCCCTGCCTATGATTACCAGCTCCATTAACTTATTTTTCCATTTTTCTATTCTTTGAGAAATCAACTTTTTGCAGTATCAGTTATCAATTAAAATATCTTTAACGAAAATTAGTTCCTTACTTATGTATTCTGGTGATGCTAATTTTAATACCCTATCAACTAAAGAAATAACTTCTCCCCCTTTTTTTTGCATTGGATGATTTGACATGAAAGACAATTATTTTGGCTCCCGGAGGTGGAGGCGAAATATTTGAATTTTTATTATCTAATGTTTTGATGTTGTTTTATTGAAATTAAACCACTGCTTTATTTAAATTAAACCCGTTTTTCTCTCTTAATTTCTTTTAAATGGAAAAACAGTGTAATCAGTAGTAGAAATGGGGGTACCAGCCCCACCCCTCACCCCTGCTGCCACCTATAACTTTTTTTGCACCCCAAATAAGGGCATAGAATCCATAGGGAGAATGATTGCGTAATCGGTCAATGACCTCTTTTTCCAAGGTCGATTTATTTGATGTTTATATGTGTAATAACTCCGGAACAAAGGTTGCACATGCGCATTGAATTCTAACGGGAACAATGTTATCGATCTAGGACTCGAGGGGGAAGTGAATTTCCGAGAACTTGATTGCGTAATCGATCGCGAATGTCATGGTGTCCAGAAATAGTATTTGTTATTGTTGTTCAAGCCAAATGTTATGACTTTCCCGGAATTTGGAACACCTGTGCTGTCGACCTCAATTCACCTATCGTGAATCAATAATTCCCCTTAGAAACAACAAATTAATTCCCCTTTCTTGACAGATCAATCAACCAATGACATCATCTGTCAGACTTTAAAAATTTTCGCATAGAAACGATTCTCCAGGAATAGATCCAAGTCATTAATGTCTTTGCCTCGGAAACAACTCTTTTGGTCGAACTCCAAAGGATATTAATA
>JAQQPU010002688.1:0-65277 GCA_029168905.1 Artemia sp. Kazakhstan ARC1039
CAGCAATTGTGTAAGAACACAAGTTGTGTAAAAGATACCACAACCATGTGGAAATTGGACTTAGGTTATGTTAACTGTTCTAACACGTACACACATGCCGAGAAGCATCTTTTTTTAGAATTTAGTGTTTCACATTCTGTTTAACACTTTAATTTCGTTTTTGCTGAAAAATGAAAGCCAACAAATTATCAGCTCAACTGAAATAATTCATAAGGTTTTATTTCATTTTGAGCTTTCAAATGTTAATGTCGACTGGTTTGTAAAGGCAGGTTTTACCGACATTTAGGGTACGGTATAAACAAGTTTGAATCAAAAATTCAATATACCAACTATATTTGTCATGAGGAAAGAGGATATCGCACATTTTGGATCAAACAGAAGCTTCTATATGTCCAAAAAAACAAGAGAAAATGAAATAAACCATACGATAGAACTTACTTCTCGAAATGAGTGGGTTAAAAATCTACATTTTACAAGAAATGTCTCAAAAATCTTTTGAATTACAGCGGCCCAACTATCTATTAAGCCTATTGCCGTAAGATTATCTTTATTTGGGAATAACAGTACTAAGGTCCTCCTTTTCTGGGTAATAGGGAGAATTAGGCGATTAGCGCTAATAATGTTACAGTAGAACCTTGTTCCATTTTCTTGTTGCTCTTAATATTGAAGAAATTGCCATTTACAGTTTTGAAATGGCGATCAGTTCACAAAGAGAGGAAGATGGAGTCTCTTCTAATCCTTTCATATCTACAACGAGGAGAGTACTACATGTGAGGAAGGTGTGGTCTCTTCTAACCTCCTACACATGAAGTAACACATGGTGAAAATTCTTTCCGTAATTTGTATAAGTTTGCTAAGGTAAGAACCCTCATGACCCTATTATAACAATCAAGACGTGGCTTTGGGTAAATATTAAAAACTTACGCTCATAGTCGTCACACGTTTCTCTGCCAGTTAGCTCTCTGGCTGAAGCGACTACCAGAATTGCTGCCAATACGATGATGATTTTCATTTTTTCTGTAGATATTTTCTCACTAAATCTCAACTTCAATTTATTCGTTGCTACTAGAACTGAGCAGGAGGTCCAATTCACTGATTGGGACACGTCTTGCTTAGCTCTCAAAATAACTATATCTGAAAGAAGTCTTTGGGACAGGAGGCCTTTATCTTCTCTGATAAAGATAAGAAATGAATAGATTTATTGTTGGTGAGTGTTTGCTTTTGGAAGTATGCATATACTGAAAGAAAATGGCTTTAGTTTTATGAACTTGAAACTTCAGACGTGACATTTGTAACATAACATTGCAGACATGACATTGATTTCATCTTCGAATGGGAGATATCATTTAAAATAGGGATTTTAAACAATATTAGTATCGACGGTGATAATTGCAATTTTGAAATTCCTTAAGCATTTTATGAATTGAAAATCTTATATCAATTTAATATGTCTCTATGAACAAGGGGGCCAACATAAACTTGTCAAAGGAGGGCCAAGACAGCAAAGTGTTCACCGGGATGGCCAGGGTTAGAATTTTTTTTTTGCCAGGAAAATGTCACATCTTTTTTAGATCACCGAAAAAACAATGTTGTACTTTTATCTACATATTTGATCATGTATGGATACTATTATATGCTGCTATTATAAGGATTCTACTATAATAAGCTAATAGCCAAAATAGTAGGCAATTGTCTAATTAACAAGCTTAAGGAGAGCTTTAATATAAACAGGAGATATAACATAATGTATATAATATTATAGAATTTCTAAAACTGAGCTCATATTCCCTCTTTTACATCTGAGTAAACAGTGTTAACGAATGCGGAAACATCAGCATGAGAGCCACTCTATATAGACTCTTGGTTAGAATGTATGCGGGACATCCTTCAGGGTATCTGTGGGTGAGGAGAGGGAGAAAATATAAATGTTTTTACTTTTATAACTTTAATAAATCAAATAACATTAACATTTTGAATACTAAATATCAAAATATGTATATTAAACTGGCAATGCACATTCATTTGTATTTTTTTTCAGTAAAGTGCAAATTATGTTCTGGCCTTGGGAAGGCTTAGGGGTTTTGAGCCCAACTTTTGTTAATTTCTGCTCGTTTTGAGTTTGAATCGGTTATTTATTGTAATTTCTGCTCGTTTTGGGTTTCATTTATTTATCGATGCTGATTTGTGGTAGTTTCACGCTTGGTAGATTATTTGATTTTATTTTTGCTCATTTTTTGTTTAATGGAGTTCTTTGCTTTTCTTTGAAAAACTTATTTTGTGGAAAAAGTTTTTTTTTTTAATTAATTTCTGTTAGTTTTATATTGACATAGTCTTTTCAGCTAAAACGAAAATAATACTTTAAGAAAATAATACTGTCGTTCTTGGGATACTGCTGAGATGCCTTATTGGGAATCAACATTAACACAGTGCATTTTGGTTTAATCTTAAGGCAACATTTAGTTTTTAAAAGTTGCCCTCCAATCACTTTCGACTATTAAAAAGGGCATAAGCCCTTTCTATTTTCAATTGAATGAACCCTTTTCGAAGTTCCTACGACAACTCCTTCGATACGAAGTGCCACGGTCTAAACAACAACAACAACAAATAATATATTATACCCACATCGATCTTTACTATAAAAATGTCAAGCCTTTCCAATCACTTTCGACTATTAAAAAGGACACTAGGCCTTTTGATTTCTAATCAAATGAGCCGTTTTTGAGTTTCTACAGCAACACTTTCTATAAACACCTTATACGCCACCAGAGTATAAATTACAATCCTTACCCTAAGGGCTGTTAGGGTGGTTGTCATCCTCTAAGACCTAATTTCAATTACTTTCAACTACGTTAAACAATGGCTATATCAAAATTTTGATTGGATGTGTTGGGGAAATGGTGGGCGTGAGAGGGGTGTTAGTCGCTCTCCAATCACTTTCAACTATTGAAAAAGGCACTAGCCCTTTCAATTTCCAATAAAATGAGCCCTTTTGAAGTTTCTACGACAACGCTTTCAATAAAAACATTATATTCTCCCAGGGCATAACTTATAGCCCTTGCCCCGAGGGCTGAGCGGGGGGGGAGCTGTCATCCTCAAAGACCTAATTCCCCGAACTTTCTACTACGTTGAACAAAATGGCTATCTGAAACTTTTGATTGGATGTGTTTGGGGGAATAATGGGCATGAGATAGGGGTTAGTTACCCTCCAATCACTTTTGACTATTAAAAAGGACAATAGCCCTCTCAATTTCCAATTGAATGAGCCCCTTTTGAAGTTTTTACGACAACTCTATCTATAAAAGCCTTATATGCCCCCAGGGCATAACGTACAACCTTTGCCCTGAAGGCTCTGGGGGGTTGGTCATCCTTAAATACATAATTTCCTGAACTTTCAACTACGTTGAACAAAATGGCTATCTCTAAACTTTGACTGAATGTTTTTGGGGAAATGGTGGGCGTGAGAAAGGGTTAATTACTCTCCACTCACTTTCGACTATTAAAAAGGGTAATTTGCAATCAAATGAGCCGTTTTTGAAATTTATACAACAACTTTCTATATATATATATCTTATATACCCCCATGGAATAACTTACCACCTTGCACTGAGGGCTCTGAGGGGTAATCGTCCTAAAAGACATAATTTCCAGAACTTTCAACTATGTTGAACAAAATGGATATGCCAAAATTTTGATTGAATGTGTTTGGGAAAATGGTGGGCGTGAGAGGGGGGCTAGTTGCCCTTCAATCACTTTCGACTATTAAAAAGGGCACTAGCCCTTTCAGTTTCCAATTGAATTTCCAGAACTTTAAACTGCGTGGAACCAACTGGCTATCTCAAAATTTTGGTTGGATGTGTTTGGGGAAATGGTGGGCTTGGGAGGGTGTTAGGTGCCTTCCAATCACTTTTGACTATTAAAAAGGGCACTAGCCATTTCAATTTCCAATCGAATGGGCCCTTTTTGAAGTTTCTATGACAATGTTTTCTATAAAAACCTTATATGCCCCCAGGGCATAACGTACAACCTTTGCCCTGAAGGCTCTGGGGGGTTTGTCATCCTTAAATACATAATTTCCTGAACTTTCAACTACGTTGAACAAAATGGCTATCTCTAAACTTTGACTGAATGTTTTTGGGGAAATGGTGGGCGTGAGAGAGGGTTAATTACTCTCCACTCACTTTCGACTATTAAAAAGGGCAATTTGCAATCAAATGAGCCGTTTTTGAAATTTATACAACAACTTTCTATATATATATCTTATATGCCCCCATGGAATAACTTACCACCTTGCACTGAGGGCTCTGAGGGGTTATCCTCCTAAAAGACTTAATTTCCAGAACTTTCAACTATGTTGAACAAAATGGATATGCAAAAATTTTGATTGAATGTGTTTGGGAAAATGGTGGGCGTGAGAGGGGGGCTAGTTGCCCTTCAATCACTTTCGACTAATAAAAAGGGCACTAGCCCTTTCAGTTTCCAATTGAATTTCCAGAAGTTTAAACTGCGTGGAACCAACTGGCTGTCTCAAAATTTTGGTTGGATGTGTTTGGGGAAATGGTGGGCTTGGGAGGGTGTTAGGTGCCTTCCAATCACTTTCGACTATTAAAAAGGGCACTAGCCATTTCAATTTCCAATCGAATGGGCCCTTTTTGAAGTTTCTACGACAACGTTTTCTATAAAAACCTTATATTCCCCCAGGGCATAACTTACAACCCTTGTCCTGAGGGCTCTGGGGGGGGGGTGTCATCCTCAAAGACCTAATCTCCAGAACTTTCAAATGCGTTAAACAAAATGGCTACCTTTAAATCTTGGTTGGATATGTTTGGGGAAAAGGTGGGCGCGAGAGGGGTGTTAGTTGCCCTCCAATCACTTTCGACTATTAAAAAGGGCCCTAGTCCTTTGAATTACCAATAGAATGAGCCTTTTTTGAAGTTTCTGCGACAACAATTTCTATAAGAGCCTTATATGCTCAAAGGACTTAACTTAAAACACTTGCCCTGAGGGCTTTGGGGGAGTCTCCTCCTGAAAAACATAATTTCTATCTGAAAATCAACTACGCTGAACAAAATGGCTGTCTCAAAATTTTGATTGGATGTGTTTGGGGAAAAGGTGGGCGTGGAGGGGGGTTAGTTGCCTTCCATTCACTTTCGACTATTAAAAAGGGCACAAGCCACTACAATTTCCAAGTGAATGAGCCCCTGTGAAGTTTCTGCGACAACTTCTTTGATATGAAGTGCCCTGGTCTAAAGGAAAAAATAATAAGTAATAAATTGTACCAACATCGTTTTTACATGCCCCCAGGACATAACTTAAAACCAATGTCCTGAGGGTTGTGGGGGAGTGTCCTCCTTAATAACATATTTTTTATCTTGAAATCAACTACGTTGAACAAAATGGTTATCGGAAAATTTTAATTGGATGTGTTTGGGGAAACGGTGGGTGTGGAAGGGGTTTTAGTTGCCTTCCAATCACTTTCGACTATTAAAAAGGGCACAAGCAACTCCAATTTCCAATCGAATGAGCCCTTTCTGAAGTTTCTACGACAACCGCTTCGATACGAAGTGCCCTGGTATAGAAAAAAAATAATACATTGTGCCAACATCGTTCTTTACTTAGGCAGCGCGATTGCGCTGCCTATGATTCTTTGAATGTAACTAGTATGTACCCCAATACTCCAGAGGAAACTTAATTTATTTATCGCTAAAGGCTATAATATGTCCTGAATACAATTAATTTATTCATCATTAGTACTTGCATGATGCAGACCATGCTTAGATTTTGGTCAGATGAAACAATTAGAAAAATTATGGACCTAAGCAATGTTCAGTTATTATAATACTTACTCAAGTCATGACAATTATATGAATAAATGTTTATCTTTTGAAAATATTGTTTAGTATTGAGGTATGCATAAAGTTGAAATTAATAAAGTTGAATGTATCTTTAGCAATGATACGACATCCCTTGGTCATCCATGTCCCAACCTCAAAGGGCCCTAATGAACCCCCGTCTCACTTATTTCCCTCTTTTTTGTACTTACTTTTTCTTATTAAAGTTAAGATTTTACTTTTTTAACCTTAATTTCTTTTTTTTCATTTCTTAAAATGAGATAAAATATACTTAAAACAAAAAAATTTACTTGTGATATTTTCGAAATACGAATTGAAGATGATATAGATGTCAGTCGTGATTTTTACTATTATGAAAATAATATTTGTAGTAACACCTTTTTTTATTTGGAATTTTTTTGGACATGAAAATTTTTTCAACTTATTTTGAATTTCAATTTTTTTTAAAGTATTGATTAGTATTAGGTTATACATAAAGTCAAAATTAATAAACTCATATATATTTTTAGTGATAATACGAAACCCCTATGACGATAATAATACAATAAACCCTTTTGAAAACTACTGGTTAGTATTGGGGTATACAAAAAGTCGCAATTAATAAAGTCATATATATTTTAAGCGATGGTACGACAGTCCTGTGAAAAAATTATACAATAAACCCTTTGTAAAAGTATTGCTTAGTATTGGGGTATACATAAAGTTAAAATCAATAAAGTCATATATATTTTAAGTGCTAATACGAAAGCTCTATGAGGAATATGATACAATAAACCCTTTTGAAAAGTATTGCTTAGTATTGGGGTATACATAAAGTTGAAATCAATAAAGTCATATATATTTTAAGTGATAATACGAAAGCTCTATGAGGAAAATGATACAATCAACCCTTTTGAAAAGTATTGCTTACTATTAGGCTATGCATAAAGTCGAAATTAAAGCTCTGTGAAGGAAATGATAGAATAATACCTTTTTTAAAAGTATTGTTTAGTATTGGGGTATGCATAAAGTCAAAATTAATAAGGTAGTACATATTTTAAGCGATGATATGATAGTCCTTTGAGGGAAATTAAGCCCTATGCATGGAACAAACTCAGTTATTAGGTAAATTCCGAATATGATAATTGCTAACTGAGCATCAAAAATCTAATAAAATCACTTTTGTCTACAATAAACGAATGGAGTTGATAAATTAGGAGTGTCTCAGTTGCTGACTGAGTATTGAAAATTTAATAAAAGCACTTTTGACTACAATACACAAAGGTAGCTGAAACATTCTGAGTGTTTTAGTTGCTGGATGAGTACCAAAAAATTAATAGAATCACCTTTGCTTGGAAAAAAATCCAGTTAGTACGTAAATTCCAAGTCTTTTAATTGATGACTGGGTGTCAAAATTAATATAAAACCACTCTTGTATGGAATAAACTCAGCTAGTAGGTAAGTTACGAAGGTCTTAGTTGCTGACTGAGCATCAAAAATCTAATAAAAGCACTTTTGACTATAATAAACTAAGGACTTGATAAGTTCCGAATGTTTTAGTTGCTGACAGAGTAAAAAAAATTAATAAAAGTATTTTGACTACAATAAACTCAGCTACTTGGTAAATTCCAAGTCTTTTAATTGGTGACTGATTAACAAATATTAATACAAAAAGTACTTTTGACTGCAACAACTTGGTAAATCCGAAGTCTCTTAATAGGTGACCTAGCATCAAAAATTAATGAAAGAGCACTTTTGCATACAACGAATTGAGCTAGTAGGTAAATTTATAGTGTCTTAGTTGTTGACTGAGTATCAAACATTTAATACAAGCACTTTTAACTACAATAAACTGAATGAGTTGATAAATTCTGAGTTTTTTAGTTGCTGGCTGAGTACCAAAAAATTAATAAAGCACTTTTGACTACCACAAACTCTTTTACCAGGTAACTTGCAAGTCTTTTAATTGGTGACTGGGTATCAAGTAATGAATAGAAAAGCACTTTTACATGGAACAAACTCAGCAAGTAGGTAAATTCTGAGTCTTTTAATTGGTGACAGAGTATCCAAAAATTAATATAATGCACTTTTGCATGCAACAAACTCACATAATAATTAAATTCGGAATGTCTTAATTGCTGACTGAACATTAAAAATCTAAAAAAATCACTTTTGACTACAATAAATTGAGTGAGTTGATAAATTCTGAGTGTTTAAGTTGCTGATTGAGCACCAAAAAATAAATAAAAAATACTTTTGACTACTTCAAACTCAGCTACTTGGTAAATTCTGAGTGTTTTAATTGGTGACTGAGCATCAGAAAATTGATAGAAAAGTATTTATGCATGGAACAAACTCAGCTAATAGGTAAATTCTGAGTCTTTTAATTGTTAACTGAGAATCAAAATTAATAAAAATCACTTTTGCATACAACAAACACAGCTAGGAGGTAAATTCTGAGTGTCTTAGTTGCTGTCTGAGTATTTAAAATTTAGTAAAATTACTTATGAATACAGTAAATTCAGGTAGTTGATAAATTGCAAGTGTTTAAGTTACTGAAAGAGTACCAAAACAATTAATAAAAGCACTTTTGATTATAACAAACTCAGTTACATGGTATATTTAAAGTCTTTTAATTGGTGAGTAGGTGTCAAAAAATTAATAGACAAGCGCTTTTCCATGGAACAAACTCAGCTCTTAAGTAAATTTCCAAATTCTATAGTTGCTGAGTGATCTAAGAAATCACTTTTAACTACAATAAACTGAGGGATTTGATAAATTCCGAGTGTTGTAGTTGCTGACTAAGTACAAAAAATTTTTTTATGAAAAGCACTTTTGACTACAACAGTCTCAGCTACTTGGTAAATTCCAAGTCTAAATTGGTGATTGGATATATAAAAAATAATAGAAAAGCACTTTTGTATGGAACAAACTCAGCTAGTAGGCAAATTCCGAATGTCTTGGTTGCTGACTGAGCATCAAAAATATAATAAAAATACTTTTGACTACAATAAACTGAGGAAGCTGATAAGTTCTGAATGTTTTAGTTGCTGACAAAGTATAAAAAAATTAATAAAAGTACTTTTGACTACTACAAACTCAGCTACCTGGTAAATTCCAAGCCTTTAAATTGGTGACTGAGTATCAAATAATGATAGAAAAGTACTTATACATGGAACAAACTCAGCTAGTTGGTAAATTCTGAGTCTTTTAATTGATGACTGAGTATAAAACATTATTATAAAACACTTTTGCATGCAAAAAACTCAGCTAAGAGGTAAATTCTGGGTGTCTTAGTTGATGAGGAAGTATCGAAAATTTAATAAAATCACTTTTGGCTACAATAAACTCAGGTAGTTGATAAATTCCAAGTGTTTTAAATGCTGACAGATTACAAAAAATTAATAAAAGCAGTTTTGACTATAACAAACATAGCTACATGGTATATTCAAAGTCTTTTAATTGGTGACTGGGTATAAAAAAATGTTAGAAAAGTACTTTTTAATGGAACAAACTCAGCTAGTAGGTAAATTTACGAATGTTATAATTGTTGAGTGTGCATAAAAAAACTAATGAAAGCACTTTTGACTACAATAAACTGAGGGACTTGATAAATTCTGAGTGTTGTAGTTGCGGACAGAATACCAAAACAAAAAATTCATAAAAGCACTTTTGACTGCAACAGTCTCAGCTACTGGGTAAATTCCAAGTCTTAATTGGTGACTGGATATAAAAAAATTATAAAAGAAAAGCAATTTTGTATGGAACAAACTCAGCTAGTAGATAAATTCTGAACATCTTAGTTGCTGACTGAGCATCAAAAATCTAATAAAAGCACTTTTGACTAAAATAAACTCAGCTACTTGATAAATTTCATGTCTTTTAATTGATGACTGAGCATCAAAAATTAATAAAAGAGCACTTTTGCATGTAACAAATTCAGCTAGTAGGTGAATTCGTAGTGTCTTAGCTGTTGACTGAGTATCGAAAATTAAATAAAAGCACTTTTAACTACAATAAGCTGAGGGAGTTTATAAATTGAGAGTACTTTAGTTGCTATCTGAGTACCAAAAAATTAATAAAAGCACTTTTACTGCAACAAACTCAGCTACTGGGAAATTTCCAAGTCTTTTAGTTGGTGACTGGGTATCAAAGCATTAATAGCAAAGCACTTTTGTATGGAAAAAATCCAGCTAGTAGGTAAATTCTGAATGTCTTAGTTGCTGACTGAGCATCAAAAATCTAATAAAAGCACTTTTGACTACAATAAGCTGAGGGAGTTTATAAATTTAGAGTGTTTTAGTTGCTATCTGAGTACCAAAAAATTAATAAAAGCACTTTTACTACAACAAACTCAGCTATTGGGAAATTTCCAAGTCTTTTAATTGGTGACTGGGTATCAATGAATTAATAGAAAAGCACTTTTGTATGGAAAAAAATTCAGCTAGTAGGTAAATTCTGAATGTCTTAGTTGCTGACTGAGCATCAAAAATCTAGTAAAAGCACTTTTGACTACAATAAACTGAGGAAGTTGATAAATTCCGAGTGTTTAAGTTGCTGAAAGGGTACCAAAGACAAAATTATTAAAAGCGCTTTTTATTACAACAAACCTACCTACTTGGTAAATTCCAAGTCTTTTAATTGGTTACTGAGTATCAAAAATTAATAAAAAGAACTTTTGCATGGAATAAACTCGTATAGTAGGGAAATTCCGAATGTCTTAGTTGCTAACTGAGCATAAAAAAATCTATTGAAAGCACATTTGACTACAACAAACTCAACTACCTGATAAATTCTGAGTGATAAAAACCTGATAAAAAAAAGAAGAATTTTTGCATAAAACAAACTCAGCTAATAGGTAAATTCCAAGTGTCTTAACTGCCGACTGAATATCAAAAATATAATAAAAGCACTTTTGCATACAATAAACTCAGGTAGTAGGTAAATTCCGAGTGTTTTAGTTGCTGACTGAGTATCAAAAATTTATTAAAAGCACTTTTGACTACAATAAACTCAGGTACTTGATAAATTCCGAGTGTTTGAGTGGCTGACAGAGTACCAAATAATTAATAAAGCACTTTTGTCTATAACAAACTCACTTAGCTGATAAATTCCGAGTGTTTTACTTACCGACAGTTTATATAAAAATTAAATAATAGCACTTTTGAGTACAACAAAATTAGCTTATTAGTAAATCCTGAGACGTTTAATTGGTGAGTGAGTACGAAAAAATTAAATAAAAGCAAAAATTTAATAAAAGCACTTTTGCATACAATAAACTCGGGTAGTAGATAAAATTCAAGTGTCTTTGTTGCTGACTGAGTACCAAAAAAGTACTTTTAACTACAACAAACTCAGCTACTTGGTAAACTCCGAGTCTTTTTAATTGGTGACTAAGAATCAAAAAGTTAATAAAAAACAATTTGTATGCAACAAACCCAGCTAGTAGGTAAATTCCAGGTGCCTCAGTTGCTGACTGAGTATAAAAAATTTAATAAAAACAATTTTGACAACAACAAAGTCAGCTAGTTTATAAATTACTACGGTTTACTCACAAAGGACTCAGAACTTACCTACTAGCAGAGTTTGCTCCATGTAAAAGTGTTTTTTTTATTCATTATTTGATACCCAGTCATCAATTAAAAGACTTGGAATTTACCAATTGACTGAGTTTGTTGCAGTCAAAAGTGCTTTTATAAATTATTTGGTACTCTGTCATCAATTCAAAGACTCGGAGTTTATCAACTACCTGAGTTTATTTTAGTCAAAGTGCTTATACTAAATTTTTGATACACAGTCAACAACTAAGACATTCAGAATCTACCTATTACCTGAGTTTATTGTATGCAAAAGTGCTTTTAATATATTTTTTGATACTCAATCAGCAATTATGACGCTTGGGATTTACCTATTAGCTAAGTTTGTTGCATACAAAAGTGCTTTTACTTAATTTTTATTTGATATTCAGTCACCAATTAAAAGTCTCATAATTTACCAACTAGCTGAGTTTGTTGTACTCAAAAGCGATATTATTGAATTTTTTGGTCAATCTGTCGGTAAGTAAAACACTCGGAATTTATCAGGTAACTGAGTTTGTTGTAGTCAAAAGTGCTTTTAATTGATTTTGTTGTGCTCAGTTAGCAACTAAGACATTTGGAATTTACCTACTGTATGAGTTTGTTCTATGTAAAAAATTTTTTTATTAATTTTTGATTCTCAGCAACCAATTAAAAGACTTGGAATTTACCAAGTAGCTGAGTTTGTTGTAGTCAAAAGTGCTTTTAATTATTTTTTTTCTAGTAATTTGTCAGCATCTAAAACACTCGGAATTTATGAACTCCTTCAGTTTATTGTAGTAAAACTTGCTTTTGTCAGATTTCTGATACTCAGTCAGCAACTAAGACATTCAGAATTCACCTACTAGCTGTCTTTGTTCCATACAAAAGCGCTTTTCTATTAATTTTTTTAAAAAGACCTTTAATTTAACACGTAGCTGAGTTTGTTGAGGTCAAAAAGGCTTTTATTGTTTTTTTTTGTATTTAGAGAGCAACTACTCGGAATTTAACAAGTACTAGAGTTTATTGTAGTCAAAAGTGCTTTAATTAAGCTGTCAATACTCAGTCAGTATCTAATTAATTCCGAATTTAACTACTAGCTGAGTCTGAACCATACAAACGTGCTTTTCTATTAGTTTTTTAATACCCAGTCACAAATTAAATGACTTGGAATTTGCCGTGTAGCTGAGCTTGTTGTGGTCAAAAGAGCTTTTATTAATTTTTTGGTATTCAACCAGCAGCTAAAACGCTCGTAATTTATCAACTACCTGATTTTATTGCCGGCAAAAGTCCTTTTATTAAATTTTTAATTCTCAGTCAGTAAATAAGACATTCCAAAATTATCTACGGGCTGAGTCTGTTCCATGCAAAAGCACTTTTCTATTAATTTTCTAATACTCAGTCACCAATTAAAAGACTCAGAATTTATCAAGTAACTGGGTTTATTGTAGTCAAGAGTATTTTTTATTATTTTTTAGTACTCAACCAGCAACTAAGACACTCGGAATTTATCAAATCACTAGGTTTATTGTGGTAAAAAATGCTTTTATTAGATTTTTAATGCTCAGTCAGCAACTAAGACAATTCGAATTTAGCTATTATGTGAGTTTTTTGTATGCAAGAGGGCACTTTATTAATTTTTAATGCTCAGTCACCAAGTAAAAGACTTGGAACTTACCTACTTGCAGAGTTTGCTCCATTAAAAGTGCTGTTAAATTTATTCTTTGATACCCAGTCACCAATTAAAAGACTTAGAATTTACCAAGTAACTGAGTTTGTTGTAGTCAAAAGTGCTTTTATTAATTGTTTGGCACTCAGCCAACAACTAAAACACTCATAAGTTAACAACTCCCTCAGTTTATCGTAGTCAAAAGTTCTTTTATTAATTTTTCATGCTCAGTCACCAATTAAAAGACTTGGAATTTACCAAGTAGCTGAGTTTGTTCTAGGTGAAAGTTCTTTTTGTATTAATATGTTATTAATATGTTATTATGTTATTTTTGTATTTATGTAAACACTCATAAGTTAACAACTCCCTCAGTTTATCGTAGTCAAAAGTTCTTTTATTAATTTTTCATGCTCAGTCTCCAATTAAAAGACTTGGAATTTACCAAGTAGCTGAGTCTATTGCAGTCAAATGTGTTTCGATTAACTTTTTGATACTCTGTCAGTAACTAAAACATTCGGATTTTATCAACTCCCTCAGTTTATTGTAGTCAAAAGTGCTTTTATTAGATTTTTGTTGCTCAGCCAGCAATTAAGACATTCGAAATTTACCTACTAGCTGAGTTTGTTCCATACTAAAGTACTTTTCTATTTTTTTTTATATTCACTCCCCAATTAAGAAGTGAAATATACCAAGTAGCTGAGATTATTGTAGTCAAAAGTACTTTTAATATTTTTTTTTTGGTACTCTGTCAGCACTACAACACTCGGAATATATTAAATCCTTCAGTTTATTTTAGTCAAAAGCGTTTTTATTAGACTTTGGATGCACAATCAGCGACTATATTATTCGAAAATATGCCTGCTAGCTGAGTTTGTTCCATGAAAACGTGCTTTTCTATCAATTTTTTGATACCCAGTCACCGATTAAAAGACTTGGAATTTACCAAGTATATGAGTTTGTTATAGTCAAAAATGCTTTTATTAATCTTTTTAGTACTCTGTCAGCAACTAAAACACTTAGAATTCATCAACGGATTTTAAAGTGTTTTTTATTAATTTTTGATACTCAGTCACCGATTAGTAGACTCAGAATTTACCAAGTAGCTGATTTTGTTGTAGTCAAAAGTGTTTCTCATTAATTTTTTGATACTCAACCAGCAACTAAAACACTATAAATTTATCCACTGACTCAGTTTATTGTAGTCAAAAGTAATTTTGTTAGATTTTTGATGCTCAGTCAGCAACTAAGACATTCCGAATTTACTTATTATGTGAGTCTTCTGTATGCAAAACTGCAGTTTATTAATTTTTGATACTCAGTCACCAAATAAAAGACACAAAATGTACCTGCTAGCTGAGTTAGTTCCATGTTAAAATGCTTTTCTATTCATCATTTGATAAAAATGCTTTTATTAAATTTTCTATACTTATTCAACAACTAAGACACTCCGAATCTACCTACTTGCTGAGCTTGTGCATGCAAAACTGCTTTTTTTATTGATTCTTGATGCTCAGTCACCAATTACAAGACTTGAAATTTACCAAGTAGATGAGTTTGTTGCAGTCATAAGTGCTTCTTTTATTAATATTTGTTGCTCAGTCACCAATATAAAGACTTGGAATTTACCAAGTAGCTGAGTTTATTGTAGTCAAAATGCTTTTATTAATTATTTTAATACTCTGTCAGCAACTAAAAAATTNGGATCTTATCAACTCCTTCAGTTTATTGCAGTCAAAAATGCTTTTATTAGATTTTTGATCCATACTCAGCAATTATGACATTCGGAAATTTACCTACTAGCTCAGTTTGTTCCATGAAAAAGTGCTTTTTATTACTTTTTGATACTCAGTCACCAATTAAAAAACTCAGAATTTACCTACTAGCTGAGTTTGTACCACGTATAAGGGCTTTTTTTTATTAATT
The DNA here is from genome assembly GCA_029168905.1 of Artemia sp. Kazakhstan ARC1039. NCBI lineage: Eukaryota > Metazoa > Arthropoda > Branchiopoda > Anostraca > Artemiidae > Artemia > Artemia sp. Kazakhstan ARC1039. The sequence goes on from JAQQPU010002688.1 coordinate 14,976, forward strand.
TTCTGATATTCAGCCACCAATTAAAAGACTCAGAATTTACCTAGTAGCTGAGTTTGTTGTAGTTAAAGGTGTTTTTGATTAATTTTTTGGTGCTCATCCAACAGCTAAAACACTCGGAATTTATCAACTCACTCAGTTTACTGTGGTTAAAAGTGATTTTATTAGATTTTTACTGCTCATTCAGCAAATAAGACATTCCAAATTTAGCTATTATGTGAATTTGTTGTTTGCAAAAGTGCATTTATTTGTATTCTGATACTCAGTCAACAATTAAAGGACTCAGAATTTTCCTACTAGCTGAGTTTGTTCCATGTAAAAGTGCTTTCCTATTCATTATTTGATACCCAGTCACCAATTAAAAGACTTGGAACTTACAAAGTAACTGAGTTTGTTGTAATCAAAAGTGCTTGTAATAATTTGTTGGTAGTCAGCCAGCAACTATAACACTCATAATTTATAAACTCCCTCAGTTTTTAGTAGTCAAACGTGTTTTTATTACATTTTCGATACTCATTCAGCAACTGAGACATTCGGAATTTATCAATTCCATCAGTTTATTTTAGATAAAACTGATTTTATTTGATCCTTGATGCTCAGTCAGAAACTAAGATATTCAAAATTTACCTACTAACTGAGTTTGTTCCATGCAAAACTGCTTTTCTATTAATTTTTTAATACTCGATCACAAATTACGGCTTTATTGTATCATTTCCCTCATAGGGCTGTCATATCATCGCTTAAAATATATATGAAAGTATTAATTTTAACTTTATGCATACCCCAATACTAAACGATCTTTATCGACAGGCATTATTCTGTCATTTCACTCATTGGGCTGTCGTATCATCACTTAAAATATGTATGACTTTATTAATTTTGAGTTTATGCATACCCCAATACTAAGCAAACCTTTCAAAAAGGCATTCTTCTATCATTTCCCTCATAGGGCTGTCATATCATCGCTTAAAATATATACAACCTTATTAATTTCGACTTTATGCATACCCCAATACTAAACAATACTTTTAAAAAAGGTGTTTTTCTATCATTTACCTCATAGGCTCTCATATCATTGATTAAAATATATATGACTTTATTATTTTCGACTTTATGCATGCCCCAATACTAAACAATACTTCTAAAAAAGGTATTATTCTACCATTTACCTCATAGCCTCTCATATCATTGATTAAAATATATATAACTTTATTATTTTTGACTTTATGCATAGCCCAATAGTAAGCAATACTTTTCAAAAGGGTTTATTGTATCATTGTCGACATAGGGCTGCTGTATCATCGCTTAAAATATATATGACTTTATTAATTTCGAGTTGATGCATACCCAAATACTAAAAAATACTTTAAAAAAAGGCATTATTCAATCATTTCCCTCATAAGGCTGTCATATCATCGCTTAAAATATATATGACTTTAGTATTTTTGACTTTATACATACCTTAATACTAAACAAACCTTTTCAAAAGGGTTTATTGCATCGTTTTCCTAATAGGGTTGTCGTATCATCGCTTGAAATACATATGACTTCAATAATTTCGAATTTATACCTACCCGAATACTAAACAATACCTTTTTTAAAAAAAAAGGCATTATTCTGTTATTTCTCTCATAGGGCTGTCATATTATCGCTTTAAATATATATGACTTTATGAATTTTGACTTAATGCATAGCCTTATAGTAAGAAATACTTTTCAAAAGGGTTTAATGTGTCATTTTCCTCATAGGGCTGTCGTGTCATAGCTCAAAATATATTTGACTTTATCAATTTTGACTTTATGTATACCTCAATACTGAGCAATACTTTTTAAAAGTGTTTATTGTATCAATTTCTTCATACGGCTATCAGATTATCACTTAAAATATGTATGACTTTATTAATTTTGACTTTCTGTCTACCCCAATACTAAGCAATATTCTTCAAAAGGGTTTATTGTATCATTTTCCTCGTAGGGCTGTCGTATCATCTCTTAAAATATATATGTCTTCATTAATTTTGACTTTATGTATACGCTAATACTAATCAATAATTTTCAGAAAAAAATTGAAGTTAAATTTTTTTTTATATTTCTAAGTCCGAAATAATTCCAAATAAAACAAAAGTGTTTCTACAAACATTATTTTCCTAATATTAAAAATCACGACCAACATATCTATATCATCTTCATTTCGTATTTCGAAAATATCACATGTAGTGTTTTTGTTTTAAGCATATTTTACGTCATTTTAAGACACGAAAAAAAAGCTGGAAAAATTCGTAAGTGAAACAAAAAAAAAAGTAACTTCAAAAAAATAAGTACAAAAAAGGGGAGAAATGAGTTAGATAGGGGGGATTTGGGGCCGTTGGAGGCTGGGACAAGGATAACCAAGGGCTGTCGTATCATTGCCTAAAATACATACAACTTTATTAATTTCAACTTTATGCATACCTCAATACTAAGCAATATTTTCAAAACATAAAACATTTATTAATATATTTGCCATGACTTGTATATTAAGTATTATAAAAACTGAACATTACTTTTATTCATATAATTATCATTCGGATTCACCCTGATATTCACGCCCAGGCAAGAATTATGCAAATGAAATGCCGGTTGGTACCTGTGTGTATGTAGGTCAATGACCTATTTCTAAGTATGGTCTGCATCATGCAAGTGCTAATAATGAATAAATTAAGTGTATTCAGGACGTATTGTAGCCTAAAGCAATGAATAAATTAAGTTCCGTTCGGATTATTGTGGTACGTACTACTAACATAAATTATTTTAATAACACACATATTAATACTAAAAAACAGCTTTGAAATTACTTTAGGTGTTATGTCCACTAATGTAATCATAAATTTTTAAACTTTTCTACATTTCTACCTCAAGGTACATTTTGGCTATGTACAGTGGCGTTAATTGGGGACAGGGGGCATTTGTCCCCTAGATTTTTAGACCCCTTTCATTTTGAAAAATATCCTTTTTTGGCGTTTTCATTGAAAATTTCTCCTTTTGGTATTTATTAGAACGACAAATTTGCCCCCCCCCCTCCCATAGGTTTTGAAAAATAAATTTTGCAAATACTTTACATGTGTCTTCTTAGAATTATGGAAATGACTCATTAATGCTTGTATTTTATAGTCATTCCCATAATTGTTAAGTTACGCAGAGAACGGCCTGTAACAAGTTGCATGAATGATTACGTTTTGCCATGGACAAGACCTACGTTACGCCTAACAATATATTATAAACAATGTCTTTTAACAAATTACATAATTGAGTGCTTTTTGTAATAAATGCATAGGAGCTCAACCGCACAAGAGGATGCCTTCACAAAACAACAGGAATGACAGTATAAAATCCGAATTTTGCCAAGGCCGCATGGTAGAAAAAAGACTTTATAGCAGATTGCAGGACTGACCGCAAAATGCCTGCATCTCGTCGTGGTTAAGTCAGATAAAAAAAAGACCTGTGATAACAAATTGGGGAAGTTACTGCGTTTTGTCATGACTGCATAAACTACATAAGAAATTTCTTATAAAAAATAAAATAACAACTACAGGAATGATTACATAATGACGACATTTTGCCATGATTTCACGAGGGACATACTATACAACATAATGCTTTCTAAAAAACTACAGGAATAGTTACAAAATTTATCAATTATGCCCTGCCTGCGAACCGATGAAATTTTACAAAAATATAGCTTTCAATAAATTTAAAAAATAATAGTTTTTTTCCTGACTGCGAAAGGGCTAAATTATAAATAGGGTAATGAATTCTGACAACCTACATGAGTGACTCAATAACTACATTTTCCAACAATTGGGCTTCATTACATAGAACAATGCCTCCTAACAAATGACAGGGTCGGGAATATAAATAACATGATATGGTAAGTATATAATCTTGTTTGTTTACTTTTAACTGCAAGGCAAGCGTTTTCAATATTTGAACATGGATACATTTTCGTTTCAAAATTTTGAACTGATAAGAAAAACAAAGAAACTTTGTTTGATGAATGGATTTTAGTGAAGGTTTCAAAACAAAGCCTCTTAGATCTCGTAAGGTGGTCAACTGCAGTGTTCAGTTACTGCTTTTCGTACTAAAAGTCCGTGATTTACATCCTTTATTGTTATTTCTACACAACTATTATTACAACACAGGTAATTAGTTTTTCTTTTTTTAAGGCGTTCAAAATTGATTTTATGGATGAATATTGTCTTAGCGGCTGAATTGAGTAAAAGTTTTAGAGAACAACTTCAAATGAGCTCGGAAAAATGTTGTACTACATAAATAAAAATTTTGGGAGTGGACCTGCGGCCCAAACTAGGCCTTTCCAGTTAAACCGCATTTCCTTCCCCCTTCTTAATGCTCTTTCACTAACTTTTTTCTTTTATAAATTAAGCCGAGGCACGTTGACTTCTCCCAAAGTATATTTCATTTTAACCTTTATTTATTAAATTAAAACTTGTTATGCTTAATCGTCCAAAATTTCTCTATCCTCTTCATTATAATAAGCACACAATCGCATTATATTCGATTTCTTTTTCAACTTTTATTGTCTTATTAAAAGTTTTATCTATTTTCAATATTTTTGTTTCAATTTAATTAGAAAAGGAAAAGCAGTTCACCTAAGATAATTAATTTGATGGTTTTCATTATTTTTTTCTCACTTCTTATCAACAATTGTTTCACAATACCAAATACTATCAATTTTAGAAAGTATATATAATTGAATATTACTAATTTCTACGGATCTACTATGGGACCCAGCTTATTCCCCCGGTGGAAATATTCCCCAGAAAATTTTCCTGCGGGAAATTTTTTCTGGAAAATTCCCCCTGGAAAATTAACATCCGTGGAAATTTCCCTTTACATGTAAAATTGAGCAGCCACAGAGAGGGTACCTCCTCTAACAAAGGGGGCTCAAAAAAAGGCAGGATTTATTCGATTGACCTTGGGTTAAGGCAACCTCAACTCAGAAGGAAAAAAAACAAAAACATAGCTTCCCCTCAAAATATGGTCCAAAAAAGCGCTAAAAAAGTGCCAACAAACTTTTTCTCACCCGCTTCAAATGGAACGGGCTATCTTGAAACTTGGGAGGGGCAAATTAGATTGAAAATTGAAAGTTCCAGGGCTTTTTTTTAAATGCGGAAGGCTACTGGAGGGCAATCAGCCTCCTTTCGGTAATTGTTGTGCTATCCAGCTCTCCTTTAACTCCTATTAAGTAATAAAAAAAAATCAACTGAAAGTAAGGAGGAACAAATAAACTTGAAACAAACGGAAATTATTGCGTATGTGAAGGAGGTTGCCTCCTCATCAACATCTCGCTCTTTACGCTAAAGTTTTTTTTGTATTTTTTAAAAAGCTTCTTATTGGCCTATTTAAACAACCCTTGTGTCTCAGGAGTTGTTCTTAAAGAATTTGAAGATTCGAACTTTAGCTTAAAGAGCCAGGTGTTGAAAAGGAGGTAACCCCCTTCATATACTGTTCGTTTTGTGTTTTAATATTGCTGCTTACTTCCAGTTGAAAAAAATTGTTGTTTTTTTTATTTCATTTGTGATCGTTTTTTAAATAATGTCATTCAATCTGGCCCCACCTCCACTTATAAATACCCTCTCCACGGAAATATATTCTAAGCAATTCAATCCCGGTGAAAATTTACCCAGGACAATTACCCTTAATAACTCCACGCGTAAAACTGACACGGAAAACAGAAAGTAAGACATATAAAACGAATTTTTATACGAATTCTTGCAAATTCTCCCAGTGTACAATTTCCCCTGACAAGTTCATCCCCTGGAAACTTCCATCCCCATAGAAAATTTTCACGTCAAAAATCCCCATTAGAAAGCTCGCCTCCCCCCACCAAAATGTATGCATACTTCCCAATAACAAATACTATGCGTAAACAGTGGGCAGATTTTATAACTTAAAGACCTTTCCGCTGGGGCTGTGGGGGGGGGGGGTCATGTTATATTCAAAGGATTAGTTGTTAGGTCTTTCAACTGTGATGAATAAAATGACTATCTCAAAATTTAATCCGAAGATTTTGGGAAAAAAGGAGGCGGGGAGGGCCTAGTTGCCCTCCAATCTTTTTGGTAATTTAAAAAGGGCACTAGATCTTTTAATTCACTAGATCCTTTCAAATGAGCCCTCTCGTGACATTCTAGGACCACTGGGTCGATATGACGATCCCTAGAAGAAGAAAACAGAAGAAGAGAAGAAAACGGATCCGTGATCTTTCTTCTGGCAAAAATACAAAATTCCGTATTTTTGAAGACAGGAGCTTGAAACCTATTCAGTAGGGTTTTCTAGTAAGCTGAATCTGATGGTGTGATTTTTATTAAGATTCTAAGACTTTTAGGGGGTATTTCCCCCTTTTTTATGAAAATCAGGCACATTTTTTCAGGCTCGTAGCCTTTAATCGTAAGACTAAACTTAATGAAACCTATATATTTGAAATCAGAATAATGAACCGATTGTTTTGATATATCTGTTGCTATCAAAATTTCATTTTTTATAGTTTCGGTTACTATTGAGCTGGGTCGCTTCTTACTTACAGTTCATTACCACGAACTGTCTGATGATATCCAATCAAATTTAAGATATTTATTTTGTTCAAAGACGTCGAAATGTGTATGATAACTGCTGTGATGCCTCAACCCCCAGAAATACGAAACAAAGAATTACAGTAAAGAGTGAAAATAAAAACTTTGACACCAGGGTTGTTAACCTTTTTTGGTCCCGAGTCAAAAGCAACCACAAAGTGAATATAAAAGGATAGTTTGTGCCAGGTTTATTTGGTTTATCAGGTTTATTGTGTTGTTTTCATTTTAAAACAGAATTTTAGTGAATAATAAGATATTTTTTATTACGAAATAACTAACAGTGTACTTTTAAACTTTAATTATGATTATAAGAATAAAAAAAATCTGCGGGTCACCCCATGTTAGCCGCTGGATATAGGTTACTGGTCCCTGTTCTACATCATATATACTGCCTATATTTTGGAATATAGGTAGAATATTCCAAAATTACTTATTGTCTTCATTATTTATGTTTGTTATGCTTTCTGTGTGGCTGCTTGTTTTACATGTGTAGGAATGTTCCACGGAGGGGGGGGCACGTAGGGTAATTTTCCAAGGGGAATTTTTAAGGGGAGATTTCCCGTCTGAGATTTTCAACGGGTTGAATTTAAAAAAACACGATATGTAAGTAGTCTGTCAAAAGGACATATCACCAATGTCCCAGATACTTAAGGTATTAAATTGAATTTTCAGGGTATATTGAGAGGAATGTTGATCAAACAAAAAGGCGCTATGTGCACACTGGTACTACTACTGCTACTGATTCTACTACTACTACGACTGTTATTACTACTGAGGCTAAGCGTATTAAATTGACGGTTTCAGGGAATGTTCACGGGGACATTGAACTTAATCAAAACACGTTATGTGAATTTAGATTGTCAAAAGGGTGCATACAGAAATATCTCTGGAATGGCTTAGAGTATAAAGTTGAAACTTTCAGGGCGTATTGAGGGGGATGTTGAACTAAGCAAAAGGCACAATGTGCATACTACTACTGCTACTTTTACTGTTCCTACTATGAATACTTCTACTACTGAGGCTAATGGAATTAAAATGAAACTTCCATGGAATTTTAGGGGGAGTTTGAAGTAGGTGAAAGCACAATATGTGCATGTATGTTGCGAAAAGGGTATATCAGCAGTATATTCGGAATGGATTAGACCATTAAGCTTAAACTTTCAGGACCTGTAGAGGGGGTGTTGAGCCAACCAATAGGCACTATGTGCATGCTATTACTACTGCTTCTACTGACGGTCCACTGATTCTACCAAGGATATTGAGGTATATATGGTATAAAGATGAAATTTTCAGGAAAAGTTGAACTCAATCAAAACAAAGTACATGTATCCAGGATGTCAAAAGGAAGCATCAGCAGTATTTCAGGAAAATCTTAGATTAGTAACTTTCAGGGCATGTTAAGGGGATGTTCAACTAACCAAAAATCACCTATGTGTTTACTACCACTATTACTTCTACTACTACGGCTATTGCTACGAATACTACTACTATTTGGGCTAAGGTATTAAGGTGAAGCTCTTAGGAAATTTTAGGGGGATGATGACGGCTCAGAGTATTAAGTTGAAGCTTACAAGGCGTATTGAGAAGGATGTTGAACTAAGCAAAAAGCGCTATGTGCATAGTACTACTACATCTACTTCTTCTGCCATTACTACTACTACGACTACTACTACTACTGAGGCTAAGGTTATTAATGTGAAACTTTCAGGTAATTTTTAGGGGGATGTTGAAACAAATCAAAACACACGATGTGTAAGCAGGTTGTCAAAAGAGCGTATCAGCAACATCCTGTGAATTGTCTAAGGCATTAAGTTGATGATTCAGGGCATGTAAAGTGTAATATTGAACTAAGCAAAAGGCAGTAAGTACATACTACTAGGGTATGTTTAATTAAATATTGATTTAAAAGGCCGTATCTCCAATATATTCAAAATGATTAAGGGTATTAAAATGAAACTTTCAGGGGATGTTACAGTGTATGAAGAACAAAATCAAAACGTGCAAAATACATTCTGGTTGTCAAAAGGGCGTATCAGCAATATCTCAGGAACGGCCAAGGGTATTAAGTTGAGCCATCCAGAGCTACAACTACAACTACTGGAACTTCTACTACTACTGCTACTAAAACTGCTAATGCGAATATCTATGACTATGACTGCTTGTGTTTGTGAACACTTTTGACTTCAAATACTTACGACTGCAAATAACTGCAACTCCGACGACTTGCAACTGCGACTCTAATTACCCGTGACTATAACTGGGGCTGCTTGGAACTACGATCACAATCGTAAGGGTTTTTGACTCTAACAACTATTTGCGTCTGCAGCTACTTACGACTCATGATACAACTACTTACGACTGTGACTGCAAATGCTTGACATAGTAACTGGGACTACTCGTTACTGCGACTACTTGTGATTACTACTGTGAACACTTGGAATTGTGACTACGCCTACTTGCGCCTAATAATAATACTACTACCACTGCTCCTGCTACTACTACAATTGCTACTATTATTGTTACTACTACTATTGAACTAAATCAAAAATTTTAAGTGAATCCAGTTTGTCAAAATAGCACAGATGCAATATCTCAGGAATTGAATAGCCTATCAAATTAAAGCTTTCAGGGGAAAATAAAGGGATGTGTAAAACTAAATCAAAATAAAATATGTGTATCCAGATTGACAAAAGCGTGTCTGTGCAATATCGTAGGAAAAAACTAAGGGTATTATGTTGAACTTTCTAGCTATGTTTTGGGGGATATTACACTAAATCAAAAGGCACTATGTGGATCCAGTTTTGTCCAAAGGGCATATCTGCAATATCTGAGGAAAGATTTAGAGAATTAAGCTAAAACTAAATCAAAGTGAACTTTGTGTATCCATGGTTGTCGAAAGGGTGTTTCTCCGGTATTTCAGGTAAGGCCTAGAAAATTAAGTGAAAACTTTCAGTTCATATGAAGAGGGGTAGTTGATTTATATTTGTCTGTTTTCAAGGTTGTAACATGATAGCGATTAGAATCTCGTCAGCCCTATAGAACCACTAACATTATTCTAATTTTCAACTCATGTGATTGAGCATTTTTCCCTTTATCCATCACTCCAAAGCATTATAGAATAACTATTATTTAAAATGTTACAACATTTTGTCGAACATATTAACAGTAAGCCAAAATTTGGATTCTTACAGAAAAAAAACTAAAGTATTAAAAGTATTCTTTACTTAACCAGTGAAAAAGACTACGTCAGTTAAAAACAAATTGAAATTGAGTCGGAAAGCTTTTTCCACAAAGAAATTTTTCAAAGAAAAGAGCTACATTGAAACGAAGATGAACAGAAATAAAGACAAATAACTTTTCAATGGTGGAGCTATTATAGATTACTATAAAAAAATTGAACTCAAAACGAACAGAAAATACAGTAAACAACCAATACAAACTCAAAACGAGCAGAAACTACCACAAAGAGGAGAAGAGCTAACGCAGCCCCGTGCCTTCGAAAAAAACAGAACTTAATTTTAACATTACTGAAAACAAACTGCATTTTAAATAATAAAAGGAAAACTATTAGGACTCCCAGGAAGGAAAATCAGTTCATATTACAATGTCAATTTACATTCATTTGTCTTTTACAGTAATCTTGATTATGGTGGGGTTCTTTTTCCATGTTATGAGAAATAAAGACAAAGGTCTCGAAAGAAAGACTGTTTTCAGTAAAGTCTGACCAGTAAGAAGGGTGAAAGGTTTTTTAATCATAAGATTTTTTTCAAGCCTTTTCTCTGTGTCCTAACACGGGACCTGGGATCTGGGATCTCCTAAGTAGACACATTATAGCCATTTTATAATTTTTTATTCGCTTTTAGGATGAAAGGCCTTCTTCTAATCTTACTGGCAGCTGTAGCAACTACATCGGCCACTACATGCTACAAGCAGCTTGTGAACAACAACAAAAACAGGAAAGAATGCTTTTCGGCGCACAAAAGTTTCAATGACATTAATCTTTATCATTTGCAAAATTTGATAAATGAGCATTTGGAGCACAGCCTGAAATTTACTATGTTGGTGAGAAAATGTGTTATTAAACCTAAACCTCTGTTTTCATTTGGTGCCTTCCAAATAAAACAGCATGCAAATACACAAATAAAAGCAAGCAAAATTGTTCGAAGAATGCTTTTCTAATTATTATATTTATGCGCCGTTTTGTCTTCAAGGGAAAGTTTATCCTCAAATGCACCAATGAGAGCACGAGAAAAACAGTTTTCAAACAGTCCGTGGTAACGAACTTTAAGTAAGGAGCAATGCGGTTTAATAGCAACTGAAACTCTAAGAAACAGGGTCTCAATAACAATAGATACATCAAAAGAATCGAATCTTAATGCTTATCCAAAATATATAAAATTCATCAAGTTTAACGTTACCCACCGAAAGTTACGAGCCTGAGAGTATTTGCCCAATTATAGAAAAAGGGGAAAATACCCCCAAAACATCAAGTGATCTTAATGAAAATCTCACCATCAGATTTAGCATATCAGAGAACTCTACTGTAGAGGTTTCGAGCTCCTATATACAAAAATGTGGAATCGTATATTTTTTGCCGGAACAAAGATCAAAGACGTGTGTTTATTTGTTAGTTTTTTGTTTTGTTTTTTATTTTCCCCAGGGATGATCGTATCAAACTAGTGATCCAAGAAGATCGGGAGAACGCTCATTTGATTGGAAATCAAAACTTTTAGTACCCTTTTAAGGACCAAAAATATGAGAGGGTAGATAATCCCCCCTCCCCGTCCCTTTTCGCTCAAAGTTGCCCAATCAAAAATTTGAGCCGGCCATTTTGTACAGCATAGTCGAAAGATCTAATAAATATGTCTTTAAGGATGACTTAACCCATACAGACCCAGGGGGAAGGGCTGCTAGCTATGAACTTTGCCCACTGTTTACATATAGTATTGGTTACTGGGAAGTATACAGTAATTTTTTTTTGGGGGGGGGGGGGGAATTTGTTGGAGAGGCTATGTGGTAGGATATTTCCATAGAAGATTTTTTCATGGGACAAGAAAATTTTCATGGAGGGAAAGCTGGATTTTTCTTGGAGATGCTATGTGGTAGGAAATTTCCATAGAAGACTCTTTCGTGAGACAAGAAAATTTTCATGGAGGGAAAGCCGGATTTTTCAGTATTACTTAAAAAACGATCAGAAATATGAAAAAAAAATTCTTTTCAGCTGAGAGTAAGGAGCGACATTAAAACTTAAAACGAACAGAAACTTTTACGCATACGAGGGGTTTGCTTCCTCATTAATACCTCACTCTTTACGCTAATATTTTTAGAACTTTTAAAACAGATTATTATTCTGATTAAACAACCCTTGGTTTCAGGAGTCATTCTTCAACGATCGGAAAAAAGTCAAACCTTAGCGTGAAAAGAGAGGTATTGAGGAGGGGGCAACCACCATTATATATGTTATGATATATATTTGTTTTAAGTTTTAGTGCTGCTCCTTACTTTAAGCTGATTTTTTTTTATTTAATACAAAGAGTGGGGTAATTGCTAGAAACGTGTTTTCCCATTAGCTAGTTTATTTTGCTGTGTTAATTAGTTTTTCACGTTAGATGGCATTAGCTTTTATTTACTCTTTTCGTCTTTAAGCATACCTAGCTTGAATAAGGAAGCTCAAGGACTTTGCCCAGTTTGACTTAGCTTGAACCAGGAATTTCAAGGATTTTGCCCAGTTTGACCTAGCTTGAATAAGGAAGCTCAAGGACTTTGCCCAGTTTGACCTAGCTTGAACCAGGAATTTCAAGGACTTTGCCCAGTTTGACCTAGCTTGAATCAGGAAGTTCAAGGACTTTTCCCAGTTTGACCTAGCTTGAACCAGGAATTTCAAGGACTTTGCCCAGTTTGACCTAGCTTGAACCAGGAAGTTCAAGGACTTTTCCCAGTTTGACCTAGCTTGAATCAGGAAATTCAAGGACTTTGCCCAGTTTGTTTTAGTCTCTTGGCCAAATGTCAGTGGTAAGATCGAATGGAATTATAAAATTCAGGATGGGGAAATTTCGAGGAGGATTTTCTGGAAGGGAATTAGCCGGACACCTCTCAGTTTGGTTTTAGATGGATTTAGTTTTATTAAATTATCCTCATTTCAGTTAGAAAAAAATCAGTTTAATATTAGGCTAGCATTAAAAAAAAGCTAAATTATAAAAGTTTCATTTTAAATTATATCACGAATTGAGTTTCGATTTAATATTTAAAGAAAGAAAATGCTAGTGTTAAGTGTTAGAATAAAAAAAAAGATTCTGATTTATTCCTTATCAAATTAATGCTATTGGACTTCAGTGAGGTGGCGGGAGGGGGGCAGAGTACAACCGTCTCCAGGCACAACATCTTTTTGGGTGCCACTTAGAAATGTTTCGTAAGAAATAGGTCCAAGGATATTGCTAGGGGGAGGGGGCTCAAAAATAACATTGCTCCGAGCACTAGGCTTGAGCCCTTATCTGCCACAGTGGTTGCTGTCCTTTGCTATTTTCCATCCCAAACTTTAAATAGATATATAATCCCCATGCATGTCAATCAAAATGAGAATACGATATGCTCAAAAATACGATAACCTTTTTCTGTTTTTTTTTTTCTTTTAGGCAAGTCATTTCAATAAGGATATTAAGAACAGAAATGGTTTCTATAAGTATTTTCAAGGCCTATCTGATGAACATTGGAACGACGCCCTTGAATTAATTGATTATGTCACACTCCGAGGTGGCCATTTGAATCAGATCACTGTTCAGTTCAAAAATGGCACTCGCCGTACTTCAGATAGTCTTTCACTTCAGAACGTAAGCTATTATCCTTTTCATTTTCTTTTTTTTTATTTTTTTATTCAAATATAGATTGTAATATTAAAAATATACAAAATACTTATTTAATATATATCTTAAATTCTTGTTTTTTTCTTTCTTTTATCCAGCGTTCTTTGATATATACTGAAATATCCTGGATGTAACTCCTTTCCTCTTCTTTTTCGTTTTCTCGATGATGGGTTGGATATACTTCATATAATGGCCAGAATCCAAGAGGATGTTTTTCTTTTTTTTGTACTCCTGAAAATAAAATCCAAAATCAATCGCATTTCTTTCTTCTGTTTTACCCTAGGACTTCCTGCTTATTTGTAATCTAAATTATCATTACTTCATCATCATTTCCTTTACTATCTTACCTCTTACTCGGCATTTCATAGCTTTCTACCTTTCTAATTCCTCACATACATAATTTTTTCTCTCCTAATACATTTTATCTACCCTTTTCTTAAATCATTTTTTTTAATAATTTCCCATTCATACGATTCTCTATCCAATAATTTACGATATAACAATTTAAGAATTCACATTCTAGCTACCCATGGTGGCAAGGGGCTGCTCCCATTCATTAGGCTTATAACATATAACATTAAAGTACAAATTTACAGTACATATACATTTTTGAGCTTTAAAATACTTTCACTTTTCTTAAAACACTTTAAAACATTTTTCACTACGTTTACATAAATAAAAAAAAACATAACAATAGTTTCTTTTTTTTAAATACATCACAATTCATCACCTTCTACTCTCACTGGGTCTTTCGTTATTGGGTAGCTTCAATAATCCTAAAAAAAATCCCAAAAATCAAACATTTACAATCCAGGTGAATTGTATTCCTTTCAATAAATAAAATAAATTCCTCATATTTAGATTAAATTAAAAAAAATCTTTAATTTTCTTAGTAGTAAAATTTGAACCTTTTTCAAACCTCTTGAAGTGTAGCATGTTGTAAGGGCAAATAGCCTAATGTTTTAAATATTTTGTGCTAAAGGGCCTGTATTTTTTGTGCTCAACAATGTGTATATACCTCCATTTCTCTAAGTTTCTATTTCATAAAATTTTTTTTTTGACGCTGGAAGGGTGAAAAAAAGTTACCAAATAAATAATTTCAGTGATTTGATTTTAGCTAAGGCTCCAAGACGAACGTGGAGAGAAGCACTCACTTGGCCATGCCCTTGATGTCACCCGTGACCTAATCACTAATATTCGTCAGCTTATCCACAAGACTGCAGCACATGGAACTGAAAGTGAAGATGCTGTGGTGAGTTTCATGTATTTAGATGGATAGAAAACTATATTAATCACCAGTTTCCAGCTAGAGCTCTTTCTCATATAGAGTCAGTTCTTTATATTAACCACGTTTCTGAAGACCTAGGGGGTCGGAATTTAAAGCATAATGCGGTTATCATGTGATTACCTTGTCTGTAAAAAAGTAAACTTTTCAAGGGAAAAATTAAGTATATTTTAGATTTCACTAATGTCCATGATGGAAAATAATCAATTAAAAAATCAACTTGTTTTTGTTAATGTGTCAGTTGAATAAGAGATGAAAAGTAGACGATCCCCAAGGAATTTAAGCAACTTATAATTTTTCTTAGATTCAAACGAAAGTAAGATATTAATTTATATGATATAGTGTTGCAATATTATAAATTATGACTTTTGTAATAGTGTAATAGTGAAATAGGGGGGAGATGTCATTTGCCACACCAAGAATTTTGTCCCCCCCCTTTCTAGATTTTGAAAAGTACCTTTTTTGGTATGTTCGTTGAAAATGGTTGTCTTTGGTATCTCAATTTGAAAAAACGGAAAGAAAAATCATTATGATTTTTTGTTTGGGATCAACAAATATTGTTAAATATGATCAACTGTGACAAATAAGATCGAAAGCAGACATGTTATTTTATTTTTCATTCTAAGAACTTTCTTGACCCAACCAAATTTGGGCACGCTCGGCTGCTTAGGTGACTGTATTTTTCAATATCTTACTTGTCTCCAAGTAAGTACGCAGCCTTTTTTTGAGGACGGGGGTGGGGGTACCAATAATAATATAAAAATATTTGACCAGTTCATACTGAAGTGCTGAAAAATTCGGGATTTTTTTTTGTGGGGACCCCTTGCATACCTCCCTGTTTATTTCACTTTTATATTTAGAGCGATGCATTGAACATTCTTTGAGATAGTTTGGATTTAATTATACCAAAATATTCATTTTTTTCTGTTGACACAATGCATTCTTATTTGATATCGTTCTTTTTAAACAGAGAAGTAAAATAGATTTCGATAAAATATATTGTATACTTTTTTATTTATAGCTTGCACATTTTCTCGAAGAAAAATACACCGAGAAGTGTGTCAAGAAGATGCGTGAGCTCTCCGGATTTATGACTGTTCTTCAATCATTCACCACAGAAGAAGAAGGACTGGCCCTTGATTTATTCGACAAGTACATTGCTTAAATTCCACCATTTTAGTTCATACCCTTTTAATTTTAGTAATGGACGACCATTAAAAGCCTTTTTATTTACTTGACTGAGTTTTATTTTAAGCCTAGTTGATGCTAGAGGTTTTGCGCCGAGTTTGTTCTTTGAAGATTTTGTTCAGCTGTAAATGTCGTTTCATAGAAAATTAAAAAAGCGGGAAATCAATTTGTAATTGAACGAATCATTTACGATACATAAATACAGTACTGAGAGCCCGACGGTTTCACCGCCAGATGGAATTTGCCACGCTTCTATACTTAGATTCTCATTTTCGCTTGTCTTCTAAACGCAGACAATTTGAACCTTTTCTTGATGTCGTGACGTTCAAATGGACCTGAAAATTGAACTGGTGCCTTTGTAATATTACATTTATTTTTACCTTTAACTTTTGCCTCGGCTTGTCTTTTGTCATTACGAAAGACACATCGCCGAGCCTTTTTTTTTCTTTTTTAATTTTTCAGGTGGTGGGACAAAAACTTCTTTTTCATCCAACGAATTATATAGTCCAGGGTTTTGATTTTGAAAGGTATGGAAGGCATTGACGACCACCTTTGTTTCTTTTGATTGTTCAGGTGGTGGGACAAATACTTCTTATTTTTCCTTGGCTTGTATTTTTTCATTATGAAAGACATATCGCCAAACCTTTGTTTCTTTTAATTGTTCAGGTGGTGGGACAAACACTTCTTTTTTCCAACGATTTATCTAGTCCATAGTTTTGATTTTCAAAGGTGTGGTAGGCATTGATGACCAATCAGCATCGCTATCATTTTCAATTTGTTTGGTTTGTTTTACCTCGGCTTATTTTTCGTCATTATGAAATACGTATCGGCGAACCCTTGTTTTTTTTTAAACAAAGATATGGTAGGCATTGATGACCTTATATATGTCAAAAATCCCAAACCCAATCATCATCGCTATCATTTTCAATTTTGACACGTTTTGAGTCTCGCTTTCCAGGTTGATTTTCATTGATTTGCTCACATGTTCGGTATCGCATGTCTAAGCGCGTGTATCTCTGCTCTTCATTTTCATTTTTGCCTTGCTCAGATGCTCGGGGTCACATGTCTTCTAACTGTGTGTGTCTTTGCTCTTCATTTTTATTTTTACACGCTCTAATTGTCGTTTTTGCCTATCTTCCAACCACCCGTGTCTTTGCTCTGTATTTTCATTTTTGAAACTTTTAGCAATGGCCTTTGCTTTAGCTGTCCGTACTGGTGTCGTCGCAGTTGATGGTCGATGTTGTCGAATTTCACATCTTATCACGTTTGATAGTTTGGGTGTTGGTTCCAAAGAATCATCATTTATAGTAACTGGAACTGCAAATTTGCAACTGCGACATTATATTATATACATAACTGTTGCGTTGGAAACTCAACAATCTTATTTATGCTATGCATAATATTATATAAGAAAATATTTATATGATGTCATAAGAAATGTTTATATGATGTACTAACCTAGTACATGACTTCATCTGCAAAAAACAAAATTAAGGCTCTTAACGAATTTTCTCAGACTTCTTACCTATCTAGATAGTTTTTTTTTTAGGCGAAAATATCCCAGGATACCGATTTTCCCAAACAAATACACAAATACATATATACATATATATACACACACACATATATATATATATATATATATATATATATAAATATATAAATAAATATATAAATATGTCACAAAAGCAATTTAGAGGCACATCCATCATAAAGCTCTGAAGGTGGTTTTGAACCATCTTAATCGATTATTACAAAAAGTCACCAAAATAAGGTAAAAAGAGAAACAAATCGCAGAATTATAATTTTTACGTAATCATGGAGGATTTTCTCAAACATTCAAAACATAATTCATTAATTCTTGGTTAAATGATGAATTAAGAGGAGTATTCATGATTATCATAGACAACACAATAGCGCTGCCTAAGTAAAGAGCTATGTCGTAATAACTTTGAAAGGTGTTCATTCGATTGGTTAATGAAAAGGCTATTGCCCTCTTTAATAGTCGAAAGTGATTCGAGGGTAAACATCCCCCTTCCATCGTCTATCGTTTCCCCAAACACATTAAATAAAAATTTTAGATTGCCATTTTCTTCAACGTAGTTGAAAGGTCCAGATATTATGTCTTTAAGGGTGACCCCCCCCCAGCAGCCCTCAGGACAAGTGCTGTAAGTTTTACCCTGGGGGAAAATAAGGTTTTTATAGAAAGAGTGGTCGTAAAAACTTCGGAGGGGGCTCATTGGATTGAATCAGGAGTTCTAGTGCCCTCTTTAAGAGTCAAAGTGGCCGGAGGGCAGATACCCCTCACATGTCATATTTTTCCCAGATGTATGTGATAGAAGTTTTGAGTTAGCCACCTGTTCAAAAAATAGTCCAAAGACCAGGAAATAACAAGGACTTTGAGGTTGGCACAACCTCCAGAGTCTGGGGGCAAGGGTTGTAAGTTATTCCCGGGGTCATATAAAGATTCTATTGAAGCAGGGGTCGTGTGAACTTTAGAGAAGGCTCATTTGATTGAAAATGTATAGTTCTAGTTCCCTTTAAAAAGCCAAAAGTGATTGAGGGCAACTAGCTCTCCTCTCCATGGCATCCTCTTTTCCCCAAATTCAGTTCACAATAGTCCGCAGAGTATATAATAATGGCTTAAGGGTGAGCATAACCACCCAGAGCCCAGGAATAAGGGTTATAATTTATACCCCGGGGCATATAAGATATTTATTGAACAGGTGGTCGTATAGATTTTGGATTGTAAGGGGGAATTTCGGAGGAGGGAAACCATTAACCCCCAAGCCTATAATTCCCCAAAACACATCAGATCAGAATTTAGAGAGTGCTATTTTGTTCAGCATTGTTGAAAGATTCAGTAATTTTGTCTTTGGGGATGTCAGCCTCTTCTTAGTCCCCACGGCAGTTTATTCATTGTTAACATATAGTATATTTTATTGAGAAAGGTATGTATTTTGAACTTTAATTTCCAAAGCGATAAAGGAACCTTTAGGTGAACCTTTCAGAAAATAGTTGAGTAGAGTGTTGAACTAAATCAAAACGCTTTATGTGTATACGGATTTTTCAAAAGAACGCAACTCAGGAATGGATGAGTTTATTAATTTGGAACTTTCAGGAAATGATAAGGGGGGTGATCAAAAAGGCAATATATGTTACTTCATATATGTACACTGTTACTACAACTACCACCACTACTAAAGTCATGACTACTACTACCGCACTACTCCATTTACTTGAACTATAAATACTCCAAACTCTCCATTTACACCGTTAATTCGAAATAGATCAATGGACGCTAGGTATATCCGTATATGCAAATTGTCAATAGAGTGTATCTCGAGAATTGATTTGGCTATTAATGTGGAAATTTCGGAAAATGCCTAAAGGGAAAAATCGTCTGACCAGAAGGCAACATGTGTACGTTACTACTAATATTACTGTAGCTCATGAAGCTAATGGTATTAAGGTGAAACTCTTATGGAAAGTGGGAGAAGAGTTTTAATTAAACGAAAAGACCATATGCATGCAGGCTTGCAAAAGGGCATATAAGCAGTGTCATAGGCTTTGGTTCTCCATAATAGCTAAAAATATCATTAGAACTTTTAAAGGAGCTAATTAGAATGGAAATTACAATTTCTAGTGCCGTTTTTAAGAGTAAAAAAAAATTGGATGCCAAGCAGCCCTTCTCCCAAGCCCATTCATTTACCAGACACATCCAGTCAAAATTTTTAGACAGCTAATTTGTTCAGCAAAGTAGGGTCCAGCAACTATTTCTCTTGGGTTATTGGGTATGTCAACCCCCCAAAATTACGCAATTGATCCATTATCTCAATTACTACTACTATGCTATTACTAAGCTATTACTACTACTATGCTTAAAAAATAAATCAAAAGGCACTGCGTGTATGGTTGCCAATAAGACACCTCAACAATGTCTCTAGAACGACTGGGATATTAAGCTGAAAGTTTCGGGGCTATTACTATTACTACTTCTGCTCTTATAATTTAAATAAATCAAAATAGTGTAAGCATATTCAGGTTGTCAAAGACCATAGACAGAATATTTTTGGAATGATATTCCGGTTTATTTTTCAGGCCAACTTGATGGGGTATAAAATTAAATTAAACAATGCTATTTGCGTCCAGATTAAAAATTTTCGAAAAAGTTTCTTCAACATAAAATAGCAAGCCAAACTATGGATTCTTATAGAAAAAAAAAACAACAAAATGATACAATATATTGTTTTTTTTCAATGAAAAAGACTATGGGCATAAAAAACGAACAAACTAAATGAAAAAAACCTTCTGCAAAACAAGTTTTTGAGACAAAAGTAAAGAACTCCATTAAACCAAAAATGAGCAGAAATAAATTCAAATCATGTTCCAAGCAAATACCTGCCACAAATCACCATCAATAAATAAATGAAACCCAAAATGAACAGAAACTACATTAAATAACCAAGTCAAACTCAAAGCGAGCAAAAATCAACATGAGTTGATTACATAACCCTCATGCCATCTCAAGGCCAGAACATAATTTGCTCTTCACTGAAAAAGAAATATGCTTTAAATGTTTTCATTTTTTTAACTTTATAAATTAAAAATTTTTTAAAATTTTAAGGAATAAATATCAGGTTATGCATATTAAATTGAAAGCCCATGGTCATTTTTTTGTAATGGAACTCTTTAGTTTTCTTTGAAAACTTGTTTTGTGGAAAGTTTGTTTTCATTTAACAAAATAGAGATAGAGAGTCGTTTAAGAGGACCGTTTAAAATCTAATTTTTATATCTAATTGATTTTTGTGAAGTTGACTTGATAACCACAATCATGAAGTACCATATGACACCAAGAAAGTGTACTTTGAGTTTTTCCCATTTTTTGAATGAAAATTGAAAAAAAGTCCTTTTCTAATGAAAAGCCTACAAAAAAAATTCAAAATCTAGTTTGGTGCAAGAATTCGGGGGGGGGGGGGAGGCATGAAGCTCCCCTCAATCACCCACAATAGAAGTAGCACACAGGCTACGATGTAGAGATACGTTCAAGGGTGAATTCAAAGCTATTGATCGTATCAGCGTGATTTTTGTAGATTTATAGTGGAAAGGGCAATTCAAAGCCGCATTGGATGGTGATAAAATTTTTAGGTCTAGGTAGGGTTGTATCCAGTTTTTTTCGAGGGGGGGATTACACAAAAACTTTAGAAAACGCACCAAGTATTTGTTTATATTCATTTTTGTTACGCTTTAAAGATTCTGACAAACATTTGGGGGGGGGGCGTGTTCCAGCCCCCTAAGCCCCCTTCTCCCTGGATACGGTCTTGGGTCTAGGTTACCTTATTCTCTTAAGTTTTTACCAATTAATAAAATCTTGTTCAAAAGAATCAAATTATATTAAGAAAAAAAGATGCTTTAGTCTAGTGGTTACGGTGCTGCTTTGTGGTTTTGGTAACGAAAGTTTTAATCTTGGATAGAACAATCTTCTTCTTTTTAATGCACATTTTCTTAAAAGCGCCCATTCATTTCCCACGATCAGTTCTCGCTAAATATTACAGTCAAAAATGCAAAAAACGATGAAAACCCTAATTTTTGTAAATTATTTTAACTGAATACATTAAATTCCTTTGATTATTTTTTACAGATAATTGAATTTTTATTTGCAACTTCTCAAAGATGCTAAGTAGGCTACTTTTCTGAAAACAATCCTAATTTCGTGCTGACTTTTTGCATTTCTCATAGTGTCAGAAAAAAAAATTAACACTATCATAACTAAGATGACTGAATTCAACAAATGAATCAGAATTGAATCGTTAATATATATGTATACTGATATTCATCCCTGGAAGTATTAATAATTTTCGATATATTCAAGTTTAAAAAGATAAAACATTTAAAATGTATTTTGTTTTCAGTAAAGTGCAAGTTATGTTCTGGTCTTTAAAGGGAATGGGAGGGAGGGGGTGTCAGTCCTACTCATCTTAGTTTCTGAACGTTTTGAGCTTGACTCGGTTACTTATAGTAATTAAATAAAAAAAATCAAGTTTTTTAACTGAAAGTAAGGAACGTCGTTAAAACTTAAAACGAACAGAACTTATTCCGTATATGAAAGGGGCTGTGCCCTCCTCAACTCCTCCCTCTTTACGCAAATGTTTTTTATTGTTTAAAAAAATAGAGTTGTGAGAAAGTCAAACTTTAGTGTAAAGAATGAGCATGGGAGGGGGCCTAGTTGCCCTCCATTTTTTTGTCACTTAAAAAGGGCACTAGAACTTTTAATTTTCATTCCAATGAGCCCTCCCGCGATATTATTTGACCACTGGGTTGATACGATCACCCCTGGGAAAAATAAAAACAAAAAAAAAATAAACACGCATCCGTGATCTTTCTTCTCGCAAAAAATGCGAAATTCCACATTTTTGTAGATAGGTGTTTGAAAACTCTACAGTAGGGTTCTCTGATACGCTGGATATGATGGTGTGATTTTCATTAAGGTACTATAACCCTTAAGGGGTCTTTCCCCCTTTTTTCTAAAATCAGCCAAATTTCCTCAGGTGCGTAAATTTTGATGGGTAAGACTAAACTTGATGAAACATATATATTTGAAATCAGAATTAAAATCTGATTCTTTTGGTGTATCTATTGGTATAAAAATTCCGTGTTTTAGAGTTTCGGTTACCATTGAGCCGGGTCGCTCCTTACTTAGGCTACAGTTCGTTACCACGAACCGTTTGATTTCTGTTTATTATAGGTTTCATCTATTTATTCGTGATAATTTGTGGTTTATTTTACACTTGAAAAATTATTTAAGTTTATTTCTGCTCATTTTAACTTTATTTCTGCTCATTTTTGGTTTAATGTAGCTCTTTCCTTTTCTTTGAATAAACTTCTTTCCTGGAATTTTTTTGAAATTAACTACTTAAAATGTTAACTGTGAGATTTCATTTTCTTCCTTGCTGTTTTTGGCAACCCCAATGGACTTCGCATCATCAAACAGTGCGTGGTAACGAACTGTAAGTAAGGGGTGACTCGGGCATTAGGTTAAATACGGAAGTTTGATAATAATTTATACATCAAAAGAATTTTCTGTTTATGTTTTTTCTAAATATATAAATTCAGTAAGAATAATGTTACCTACCAAAAGCTTCGAGCCAGAGAAAATTTACCTGATTTTCACAAAAGGGGCAAAACCTCGAGATTTTACAAGGAAGAAATTTCACGCCAGCGGAGAGTACATGGAACGAGAGGGAAGGGGACGTCCTGGGACGATTTGAAAAACAGTCAGAAATTAAATTTAAAAGAAAAACAGGTTGTTTCAACTGGAAATAAGAAACAACGTTAAACGTTAAAACGAGTAGAAATTACTCCGTATATGAGGGGGGTAACCGCGTCCTTAACCCCCTTTCTGTATACTAAAGCCTTAAAGCTCTTAAAAATCCTTAGACCAGACTGCTTTTCCTTTTACAGAATTTAAGAGAAGAAATCTGGCGTGAAATTTCTTCCTTGTAAAATCTCGAGGTTTTGCCCCTTTTGTGAAAATCAGGTAAATTTTCTCTCTTCAGCGACAGCAAACTTTAAATAATAAAAATCCGAATAATTTGACTTCACCTCCAGTGAGCCTTTATAAACGGGAAAGAAGTTAAAGTTAAATTACAAAAAACACATAAAAAACACATACTTACACACAAGAAAAAATAAGTAAAACTGTATATCTTAATAAGCTCAAAAATACTGCAACTATTTTAAACAGACTGAATAACCACGCAGAAATCACAAAAGATTGCGAACAGAGACAAACTTTTGTCATTTTAGTGCGCTTATTCAGGCTATTTTCAGTAATTGAAGTATTTTGGAGGCTATTAAAATGTGACGTTTGTTTATATTTTCTTGTGTGTATGCTTTTTGTTTTGTCTTTTTCTTTATGCGTTGTATTTAATTTAATTTAACTTTTTTCACCCTTGATAAAGGGTCCCTGAGGTGGAGTCGAAATGTTCAGAATTTTATTGTTTAAAGTTTTTTCCTTTTTTTGTTGTTTTTGTTCCACCTGTCTCATTCAAATTCAATGGTATTTGTGTTTGAGCAGATTTTCTTAATGAATTGTAACAGAAAGTCAAACTTTACCGTACAGTGTGAGTTGAGGAAGGGGTAGCCCCCCTCACATACGAAATAAATTTCGTTCGTTTGAAGTTTTAACGTTGCTCCTTGCTTTTTTTTTAAAAAGACTTGTTTTTTATTTAATTAGGTTAAGGATTATTTAGATTAAGGACATTTTTAGCGCTTAGTAAATTGAGCGTCTGATATGTCGGAAGTCTACTATCCAGTTTAACCTAAATGCATATGCTAAATATTTCCGGGAATAAATTGCAAGGTTGGAATTGAATTGAACGATTTTTCAGTGAATTATTTAAAAAACGAAAGATTTGTTTTACGATTTGTTATGTCACATTTCCTAGTGTCAGTCAAATTGGCTTCCGGATAAGACGCTAGTCTTTTGGCGCTCAACTTTTCTTTGATTAAAATGAAAAACAAAGTTTTTCTTATGGTAAAGGGCCAAGATGAAACTTAAACCCTAATTTTTAGGATTTCGAAAAACTAGCACTTCATTGAAAACACAAAACCCAACCAAAAAAACGTATCGTATATTGACTTAGGAGCAGAAACGTACTTAAGAAGCCTACAGAAAATTAAAGGAAAGTTTTAAAATTTCCATTACTCATTCGTCGAGCGTCATTTTCGATCTACTGAAAATATAACATACTTTCAATATTTTTCCTTTTACCATTCATGGTTGCAGCTAGACCCCGGCGCCGTGCCGGCGGATCGACCGAACGCCACCGACAAGAGGCCCGGTTGAACGTCGCCAAAATATCGTAACGCCGCCGGCAGAGGCGGTGGCGTTCGGTCGACTTTAAATTACTTTTGCGGCAATTCTTTATTACGTCAACCGCAAAGCCGGAGCTTTTCCTTCTCGTGTGGTTTAGTATTTCAATTTTCCTGATTAGAAATTAAGCAGGGTTTGCAGTATCCCCGAACTTTTGGGTATTTCCCCGAAAATCTATGCGTCATCCCGAAAAAGAATTTGGTTCCCCGAATCCCTGAAAATAACGCAATCACGGTGCCACCCCTAGAGATTTATCATCAGTGACTTTCCCTGCCAAATATTACTTTGCATACCATAATTCTTCCCTACTCCCTTGTTCATTAATTTTCGTCTCTTTTCTTACTTTGAATAAAAACTAGACAGATGCAATATGCAATTGCAAATATTGCAATACACACAGTTCTTCATATGCTGACAAAAAAAGTATCGTCTTTATGAAATGAGTTTAAATCATTTCAAATGCAGTTTCCCAATCGCTATTTCTTACATCGTTCGTAGTCAAGAATTTTATTTTTATAGTCGAATAGAATTATAGAACGCATTCACTACTATACAAGCTTCGGCCTTCAGTTGGATTTTGAAATTAATAGCCGACAGATTGTTTCTACAGCTGAATTGTAAGTTTGCATATTTTTTTCTAGAAGGGGGGAGGGGTAGGGAGGTATTACATTTAAATGATAATATCTCAATTTTTTTTATTGAAAGCAGGGATCCCAAAAATTTTATTTTATTTTAATTTAAAGCAGAGACGGCATCCTATCAAGGTGGTATCCAGAAGGGGTGGGGGGGGGGTAGTGAGCTATCAAATTTAAGTGATAATACCTCGATTTTGTTAATAATAAGTTAATAAGTTATTTTTTTATTTAAAGCAGAGACTGTATCCTATCAAGATGGTATCAAGAGGGGGGGGCATATGGAGTTATTATAATTAAGCGATAGTACCTTGTTTTTTTTATTATTGAAAGCAGGGATGCCAAAAAGTATAAAAGTTGACAAAAATCAACAAGATTTTCGTGAGTTATACTTGATACAGCACTTGCATGGCTTTATTGTCCAAAGGGAAAGGGACATATGCGTCCAACCTGTTTTTTTCTTATTGATGAAACGGGTTTACTTTGAAAACATTCATTCATAAGTGCCAGGCAGATTCATACTAAAACGAATTGGTGTGACGAAATCGATATCGGCATCCCGACCTAACGTTGCGCACTGACAATGGCGCCCTTGGTCCAGTGCCCAAGTTACATTAAAAGGCCAGGTCATAGTAAAAGCTTTCAATTTGGGAGGTTCAAAGAGGAGTCTTTGACAGGCTTATGACCTCAGGGCACTAGATGTTGCAACGTCCTTACGTATCTACAGTGGTTTAAAAAATTCGATCACCCCACAAATGATTACCAAAAATATGCACAAATATAACAAATGTAACATTTGGAATATTATAACACTTTTTTCAAAGCTTTGAAGAAAAGCAAAAAAGGCTAAATACCCCTAACTACGCTTGAAAGCTATTTTAATAAGACACGCTTTGGAGATTTCCATGGAAATGACCGTAGCAGAAGCTTTGAGCCTGGGTGGGGATCAAAGAGGAGTCTTTGAGTATCTTGACCACAGGTGACTTATTGTTGCGACTTTCTTAAATTTGGTAATTTTTGTGAGCATTTGGAAATCAAAGCTTAAACTCAATAACTGATACTAAGTGTACTAACATACTGCTTGGATTAAAAGTGACGAACTAGGATGAAAATCTCAACATCTTCCTGGAGCTACTTCAGTCTGCACATTATTTCATTAATTACATTTAAAACGGATGAACTTTTCATTTTTTACCTAAGAAAATAGCTTGTACTTCATTTTTCTTCTTACCGAATAAACCATTAGCTGTTTTTTGTTTCATTGTAATTGAAGAGTTCTCATGTGAAGTGATAATCATGTATTTTTCAATTTGATAAATTTACTCCTTTTAAATGCAGTTTATAATTTGACTGATATTAGGTATTTTTCAGTTTATAATTTGGAATGAATCCCCAAAAGAAAAATGAATAATATCCAAAACAGCAGCCAAAAGCAATAAAAAAGCAGCAGTTCAGCCTTAGCCCACATGACATATATTCTATAAAGGAACCAAAAAAAAAAACTTTAAAATGTATTTTTTTTAAGTTGTTATTAAAAACCAGACTTTTTAAGTCTGAATTAAAAACCAGACTACAAGAAAACTTTTTAGGAATTCAAAAGAGCAAAAAATAATCAATATCAAAGTCGCCCATTTCAACTGTTTTAAAGGTGACGAAACAGATAGAGGCAAAGGGCATTATTAAAAAATTAAGCTTTTGAGTTCAAAGTTATATTCAAAGTTTTTAACCTGATAACTGACGATTTTTGATATACGGTATTTGATGTTTTGTATGCAGTAATGCTCGATGAAAAAAACCACTAATTTTGATAATTATTTATGTTAAGAATACACAGCTAATAGATACTTCACTACTCGTATTATGCAAGGGTTCAAAAACACCACAGCCATTTCGTTTCTACCAGATTTCTACTTCTCTTGATGAATAACGAAGAAGATCAGTTTCCAGCCAGCGACTTTTGAATTTTTGAACTCATGAATAGGCTCGAATCTGTTGTAAATTTAAGCTGTGATTTGAGAAAGACTGATGAAAATATTATTGTTTGCGGCCAACATTGATCGCACCGGTGGCGCGCCGCTGACATCTTACCGGCGGCGTGACGTGCTGTTTTTGGCCCCGCCGCTGCCGGTCTTCCCTCATCGGCGCGGCGCCGGGGTCTAGTTGTAGCTGTAGTTGCAAAAGAGCCTGAAACCTCTCAAAAATGGTGTTGAAATATTAAGTGCACCATTGGAATAAGCATGATCGAAAACCTTAGATAGGATGATTACAGTCCCCCACCTTGAACAACAAGGAAATGACTTTTTTTTGCATGGGTAGCACTGATGTGTCCTATTTTATTTTATTTTATCAGGGCTAGGGGGTGACTAGAACTTCATAGAGAGAAATGTTTAATGACTCAATCGATTGGAAATTAGATCTTCTAGTACCCTTTTTAAGTGACCAAAAAGATTGGAGGGTACCTAGCCCTCTCCTCAAAATACCCTCCCCCCGCCATTGTCGTCTTATCAAAATTTTGAGATGGTCATTTTGTTCAACATAGTTCAAAGGTCCGACAACTATGGTTTAGATAATGATATGACCCTCCACAATCCCTGGGGAAAGAGCCGCACGCGGCATCGGAAGTATTGGTATCGGGCGAATTGGTATTGTGCGAATCGGTATCGGGCAAGCTCGTATCGGATTTTTTTAAATCATGGTTTTGTGACTTCTATCCTATCATGAACATAGTTCAAAGATCCGACAATTATAGTTTAGATAATGATATGACCCTCCACAACCCCTGGGGAAAGAGTCGCACGCGACATCGGAAGTATCGGTATCGGGCGAATTGGTATCGTAAGTACTGGTATCGGGCAGGTTCGTATCGGATATTTTTTTAATCATGATTTTATAACTTCTATCCTATCATGAATGCAGCAGTTACTGCAACTTAGTAAAGAGCAAACCACAGTCTATAGTAACAAAAAGTTGAAAACGGGTTTTGAAAAAAAAACTGCCAATTGAAAAAGAAATTACCAACCGACACTGATTCACGAATGGTAACTTTTATTGCGGTTAATATTAAAAGTAAAGTTTATTGCGAAACAAATCTATGGTGATCATGGTTGCAACAGTAGCTACTACTAGTACTACTAACAACTCACCGCAGCACCAAGCCGCCTGAGGCCAACGCAGCTACGCACGCTCCTCCTCCAAACCAATCTATTTAAATCCTCCCTTTTCACACCCGCCTACGAAGTTCCCATTTCCTTGAAATCTTTCTTTATGACGTCCTCCCACCCCAGACGAGGACGACCTGCTTTCCGTTTAGCCCTAGACGGTAGGCCGAAAAGAACAATCTTCGGCAATCTGTCATCCTTCATCCGCACAACGTGCCCTAGCCACATCAACATTTCTTTCATTATAGCCCTAGAGAGCGATATTGAACCACATTTTTCGTATAGCCTATTATTTGAAATACGGTCAGTCAGCCGGGTACCCAGAATAATCCTTAAGCAATTTCTCTGGAAAACATCTAGCAAATCTTCATCAGCTTTCCTGAGCGCCCATGCTTCAGAGCCATGTTTGACCACTGTCATCACTGTAGCCTCTAATATTCTAATCTTGGTTTGCATACGTATATTCCTATTCTTCCAAACTTTTTTTAACTGTGAGAAAACACCCTGAGCCTTGGCTATTCTACTTTTAACATCTTCACTGCTCCCACCATCTTTACTAATAATACTACCAAGGTAAGTGAAGCTGACCACCTGATCAATCTTTTCATTATCCAACGTCACCTTTTCATCTTCATTTATTCCTAGCTTTAGTGACTTAGTATTTTTAACATTAATTTTCAAACCTATTTTAGCACCCTGAACTTGCAAAACCTCCAAACAACCAAACTCCGACTCATTATATATTCATGCCTACAAATATTATGCTACTATAGGGAGGCTGCCCATAACAGATAAATCAGCTAGGAAGAGGTTTTTCAGCCCGAAGACGCCCGTCAAAACATACCAAGCTCAGAAGAAATATCCATTAGTCAGAATCCCGTGCGAATGCTGTGTCGTTTACTAGGCTATAATTTCCTCGAGGGGCGCCACTCCTCAAGTGGGAATAGAGTTGACCGCAAGGTCCCCAGTCTTGCAGGTACCTCGAAAGGGTCGAGGCAGCCCTTTGCAGAGGCCGTTGTCCATAGATATGGATCTTACGCCCTACCTCCGTTGTCCTTCTATAGAGGATCATCCCGCGATGGTGTTCTGCATCAACATGCAATTTAACCCATTACTGGGAGAAGGTCTGTAAGTCATGGGACTTGTGGAAAAAACCAGTAGGCCCTTTTGAGCGTACATTTGAGGGACTTGCTTCCTCCTCCGCCTGTATTTATGACTCCAGGTGAGGGTGCCCCATCTTCTATTATGGACCCCCAGGGACAAGGTCCCCCTTGGTCAGTGCCTCCTATGGAGGTACCCTACATATCTTTAGTACGTTCTCCTGTCGCAACCTCGGGACACGCTAAGTGGCCGGGGGGAGGCCATAACGACCGTGGAAAATCCATGAAAACAGAAAATTTCCAAGTCATGACTTGGAATTTTAACTTTTTCCCATGGATTATTTTCAGTAAAACATGAACTTTTCCCATACGAAGAGCGAGAAGGGATTGATTTCTTTCCAGCTCGATCATCAAAAAAGTAAGGTTCAATCTTTATTATCAGATTCCGAAATCTAAGACCTGTATCTGTAAATAAATAGTCGGATTAAAATAAAAAGTTGCTTTTCGTAACTTTTTTCGCTCTAGGTTGTCCAAAAATAACTGCAGCGGGAACCTGGAACGGACAAAAAAGTTAAGCAAGAGCTTCACCTCCAGGAATTTCTAAATTTGTTTTTTTTTTCTGGATAGTAAAGTCAGTCTAGAAAAAAGACTCAATTGTGATTGCCTACGGACTTATCATAATCAACATTTTTGAACTTGAACTTTTGAACTTGTATTTTTTATTATTTAGCTATTTGATTACCCTACGGACTTTTTATTGAAAATAGGTTCAGAATCGTAACTTGAATTATTTGACAGCCAATAATTTTGGAAGGAAATTGAGTTTGAACCTCAACAATTACCTTAACAATTTATTAATTGTTACAATACCTTAACAATTTGTTAATAATACTTTATTCATACAAAGTTCGCATAACATTTACAAGGCGTGTTTTTTAATTAAGGTCCGTTTTATTCCGGTGACAGCTTAAGTTAGATATTCGTTTCTGAGATATATAATGTAACATAACCTAATCCAACCTAGCCTAACCATAACTTTTACCATCCAATCTTGCATAAGACAGAAAAAGCTGACCCGCGAACTTCAGACATTCCCCGGTGAACGTCGACACTAACCAAATTTAGGACAACCACAGTAACATAATCATTAAAAAATCGAATATGCCCCCCCCCCCCGTATAATTTCATGAACTAGTGCCCTTAAAAACAAACTTATTTTATTTAAAAGGCACCTGTTTCCCATTTATAAGCCTGACGAGACGACTGAATTGTGCTAATTAGGAAATGAACCTTGGGAAACAAGAGTATCACCACGCACGTTGCAATACTTGTTTTACATTCATGATGTAGGCTAGGCACAACTTGGCGACGTCAAAACTCCAAGGAAATAATAAAGTTTACTGATAACAAACGTAGTAAGATTTGTTCAGGTCTAAGATGACTTTTCCAATTGGTTTAATTTTGCTTAGGACCCCCCCCCCCTCCCACAAACCCCCCTCCCGCAAACACACACACAGTCTTAAAAGTCAGTATATCTATGGAAACCATCACCAGTATTGCCAGAGCATAATTTTCGCGTTCTGTCGGCTTTTTTAGGGGGTTACGAATTAGTTTTTTGAACCAGTGCCCTTTTAAAAGCAAATCTAAATTAAAAAAACACATTTTTGAAGTAATTTTGTTGATATATCTTTGATATCATTTCTTAGAAATATTTACACATTTGGTTTTTTGTTGCGACATCTTCTACTGAAGCTTCTAGTAACACTGACCATGAAATGAACAAAAATGGGTTCCTGACCACCTTTATGTCACAAAAATTGTCAGTTTTAGTCCCCCTTTTATTTAGATTGACACAGTTTCACCCCACAAGCTATTACCATTTTTAGAGAGACGCTAGAGAACAGAAACTTTCCAAAAGGGGACAGCACAGAAGACCAACTGTTATGCTCCTTTCAAGGAAAACTTGCAATTTTTCTGTAAAGTAAGTTGAACCTCAAAAACGACTTTAGGGTCGAAAGGATTAGATTTTTATTTTTGAAGGGAACACCAATTTGAGTTTCAAACGCTTCCGACTCCCTGCATAAGGTTCCTTTACAGCCTCTTCTAATCGTACGGTTTACCCCTTGCAAGCCGTCTGGCAGACCACAAACCTGACATGATCGTAAAAAATGTCTCTTGTAAAACCATGTCATTTTCAATCCATTGCTTGTGCCTTGTTCCCTCTGATAGCGATCTTGCTGGGCCCACCGGCGCGTGGATATGTCCCGAAGACGTTAAACTCACCCCCAGTAATGGGATAAATTGCTTGGTGACGCCGTGATGCCAAGTTGGATGATCCTCCCAGCGAGGACAACTGCGAAGAGCGGAAGACACACTCGAGGGTGTCAACGGTCCCGGCTAGAAGCAGAGAGGATTGGCTTGCCGTTGCTTCAAAAGCTAGCCAAGAAACTTTTCCGCGTCGGCTCTATAGCCTAGCTGATACTTACTGAATTTTTCATAGTTGAGTTGAGTGGATTTTGTAAGGATAATGGGTGATATTTCTCACTTGCGTTTTCTAGAGAGTAATCCTTTTAGAGTGGGAGATGTTCTTTATGATGACTTACTTCCAGAAAGTATAAATGCTGATTTTTCCCCGCAAAGAGATAGTTGTTATGTGGATGTGATTTCTTCAGGATTAGAGGTGAATGCAAGATCGTTTTGCCTCTGTCATTGGAATTGCCATGTAACTTCAATGTATTATGAAATTCTCCAGTTAATTGATAATGTGAATAGTAAATTTGATGTAATTGGCCTTTGTGAAACTTTTTTAACTTCTGAGCATGTTCTGTCGCTATATAATTTTCCAGGATACAGGCTTATTGTAAGGAATAGAGAGAGAATGGGGCGTGGAGGTTTGGCATTTTTGGTTAAGGATCATTTTGTTGCTAAAATAAGGGAAGACCTATCAGTTTGGATAGAAGGTAAGGTGGAATCTCTTACTCTTGAGCTGGAAGTTGGTGGAAAAAATATATTGATTTCTGAGGTTTATAAGCCGCCGAGTACAGTTTGGGAGGAGTTTGAAAATGGTTTTAGTAGTTTAATGGATGCAGTAGAATTGAG
Source organism: Artemia sp. Kazakhstan ARC1039 (assembly GCA_029168905.1). Lineage (NCBI taxonomy): Eukaryota > Metazoa > Arthropoda > Branchiopoda > Anostraca > Artemiidae > Artemia > Artemia sp. Kazakhstan ARC1039. The sequence goes on from JAQQPU010002688.1 coordinate 47,795, forward strand.
TAATCTGGAGTGCATTTGCATGGGGGATTTTAATTTTGATCTTTTAAGTTTATACAATGATAATTTGGATTTTTTAAACCTTTTCTCTAGTTATGATTTTTATCCATTAGTTGGGATTCCGACTCGTGTTACAGGACAGTCAGCTACACTTATTGACAATATTTTCGTGCGATCCCGGGTATTACATAGCTGTTATGCTGACGTTATAGTAAATGAGGTTTCCGATCACTTTCCTATAGTAGCAGTGACTTCATATCAATATGCGATAAAGCAGAACAGGACAAAGGTTAAAAGAAGGCAACTAAAAAAAGAGAACCTACAGAAGTTTAGAGAGGAACTAAGTATCGTGTCATGGAAACCAGTTTATGAAGAATCTGAAAGTGCTTCTGTGGCATTCGATAAGTTCATGGACATATTGCAGCCAATATTTGAGAGAACTTGCCCAGTAAAGAGCATAAAGGTGAGGAAAAAGAAACCCCGAAAACCTTGGGTAACTATGGAGCTACTTGACTTAATTAGAAGGAGAAATACATTGTATTTGAGTTACTTAAATAGTAACCATAGTCAAGATCTAACTGAATTTAGACAAATCCGTAATAAAGTAAATCGGCTAAGGCGGTCATGCATCCGCGAATATTATGGAGAGAAATTTAAGGAAAACAAAGGCAATACGAAAACGACTTGGAATATTATAAACGAAATCGTAAATAAGAAGAAAGAGACCGAGATTCCTGCTAGTCTGATCTTTGATGGTAAATTTGTTGATGGAAATGAAGAGGTGGCTAATTTCTTTGGTGAATATTTTTCTAAGATTGGTGAATCAATAAGTGAGAATCCATACGATGAAAATAATGAAATTAATGAGACGTTTAGTGATGAAAGGGGAGTTGGATTGGAAATGTCTGCAGATGAAACGAACGTTGAAGAATTAAAACAGATAATAGGATTGGTAAAATCAAGTTCTCCAGGGAATGATGGAATTAATCTGAAAGCGTTCAAGCATGTTATGGTATATTTGTTGCCTTGTATTGTTTATTTGATTAACCTTTCTTTGAAGAAAGGTGAATTTCCTACTCGTCTGAAAGAGGCTAAAGTTATTCCGCTTCACAAAGGGGGTTCAAAAACTGATCCGTCTAATTGGAGGCCGATTTCAATATTGCCCCTATTTGCTAAGCTGTATGAAAAAGTGATGCATCGACGACTTTATAACCATCTGACTACTTACGGTTTTCTTAGTGATACCCAGTTTGGATTCAGGAAAAACCACTCTGCAATACATGCAGTCCAGCACCTAACAGATTTCATCAATGTTGCTCTCGAAAAAAGTGTACTGGTACTTTCAGTATTTATAGACTTTAGAAAGGCTTTTGACACGGTGGTTCATAAAATTTTATTAAATAGGCTAAGCCGCTTAGGGATCCAAGGGGTTATTCTGAAATGGTTTGAATCTTATCTTAACCAGCGTAGTATTCGAGTCTCTATTAAAAATTCTATTTCAAAAACTTTTATCGTTAATTCTGGTGTGCCTCAGGGTTCAGTGCTTGGCCCACTTCTTTATCTAATTTACGTTGATACCATGCGTTTTTATATATCAGATGCACTTATAACGTCTTTTGCTGATGACACGGTGTTTACGATTACAGCTACTTGTCTGAACCAGTTAATTGAGAAGACAAATAAGGCCCTCGCTGAATTAATAAGTTTTACAAATTCTAGTTATTTGGCAGTGAATATTTCAAAAACAAATTTCGTGACATTTTGTAGAAATGGAGTTTCATGTGTTTTAGATAATAAAATTGTTTTTAACGGTGAATTTTTAAAGCATGTAAATAGTGTTAAATATTTGGGCTTTAGTCTTGATTTTAATTTAAGTTGGAAATCACATTGCGATCTTGTGGCAGTTAAGATTTCAAGAGGGTTGGGTGTGATAAGAAGACTGAAAAATCAACTACCGTCAAATGTTTTACTTTTACTTTATCATTCTATTGTTAGACCTTATTTATCATATGGTTGTATGCTATGGACTAGTAGTTTTATTTCAAGTTTTAGAAAGGTCCAAATTTTACAGAATAAAATAGTTCGTATTTTAGGTAATTACATTCAGTTTGAAAATAGCACGTTGAATTGCTTTACAAGTTTGAAAATTTTAAATATTTATCAGTTACGGGATTACCAGTTAGCAATTTTTATTTATCAATGTTTGAATAAGTGTTCACCGGAGGTATTTTGGGAAATTTTTAAAGCTAATTCATCTTATCACTGTTATGAGACTAGAAATGCGAATGACCTTGCATCGGAGCTCCGGAATACTCAACGTGCTGCGTTTCTGCCTCGTTTTGCGGGACCGGGGGTGTGGAATTCCCTCCCGGATGCTATTAGACAAGTTGATAATGTAAGCCAGCTCAAGAGTAGATTGAAGCGTTACCTTTTGGGTTATAATCTGAATGATTAGATTTTTGAATTTGATTAATGTTTGGTATGAAAATTGTTTGGACAGATAATGGTCGCATCTTCGCGAAATTACCCAGCCAAAGCGCACGGAGTCGGCTCTATAGCCTAGCTGATACTTATTGATTTTGTCATAGTTGATTTAGTTAGATGTATCTCTCTTTTTTTTTTTTTTTTTTTTTTTTTTTTTTTTTTTTTTTTTTTTTTTTGAGTGTATGTTTTAAGGATGATATGTGATATTTCTCACTTGCGATTTCTAGAGTGTAATCCTTTTAGAGTAGGATATGTTCTTTATGTTGATTCAGTTCAAGTGCTGATTTTTCCCCGTAAAGAGATAGTTTTTATGTGGATGTAGAGCTTTATAATAATGGATTTGCAGCCATCGTAAACAAACCTTCGGGTTTTTGTAGATGGCCGCTGTAAATTTGTTTGTATTTTTTTATGTTAAATAAATTAATTTGAAATTTTTAATTTTTCTTAAGAAGAAGCTTGTGCCTTGTCTACGCCTCCTACATTTAGACGAAATGATATTCATATCTGACGCTAGCTGAAGGGGTTTCCTACTTTCCGCCAGCTGAAATATATCTCTGACCGCTACTTGTGTCATCAATCATGGCACACCCCACCGCTGGTGATATAGGGTTGCCAAAGGGGATTTTTACTTTTTTTTCTTCTTTTTTTTACACGTCTTCCCCTTGAGTGACATCTGGAAACTTTTAGGTCTAAAAAGGCCACGTTTTTAAAACATGTAAAACATGAACACTTTTTTTCAACCAAACATTTTTAATTTTGTTTTTTTGCCTTTAGGCACGAAAACCTTCAGATGCTTTTTTTCACGTTTTTCTCTTATAACAGCTAGAGGTTTTTCTCGTTTTAGCGTCTTGCTCATTTTCTTTACTTTTTATAGCGTCTTGCTCATTTTCGTTGGTGCCGGAGAGGCACCAACGAAGTATCCTTCAAAAGTATCCAACACCAAAAGTATGTTTCTTTTACTCATGTTGAAACTTCAGCCCCAAAAAGGTTTTGGCAGCCTTAGCGTAGTAAACTTCAACTTCTACCAAAGTGGAAAACCACATCACGCTAGCTAAGAGGTCCAAGACAGAAAGGCTTTTTTGCATTGCTTGCTTCTTCCTGTCAGCCATTAGAGAAATTTTGACTAAAGGAGAAAAGCCTTTATCTCTTTTCAAACACATTTCAGACTTGTAGATAGCTTCTGTCAAACTTTCATTTTTACCCCAACTTGATCCATGAACAGCAAAGCCACTTCCCCATTGCCAGCCCGTCAAGAATATGCTTACGGAATAGATGAACAAATAGAAAAGAGGACAGGGGTTGACAAGGATAAGAACTGAGCAGTCATCCTCTTCCAAAATTTTGACTTTAGTTTTTTGTCATCTTCTATAACTCAACCTTCCAGAGGCGAGAGTACGAATCACGCCCATAAACAAGAAAGCCAGGGGGTTCAAAATTTAAAATAGTAACGTTAATGTTGTTATCGTCTTTTGAAATTAAGCCTTCCACATGTCAAAGTATTATCGGGCTTGTATTGAATAAAGCCTTAGGGCAAGTTCCCTTGAAATCTCGAATTTTTACTATTTCTTTAGAATATCTCAAATTTTCCAGGATTTAATCAGTACACATATAGTACATTATACATCGACCGTCGTAAATCTGAGTGAATTGATTGCTGTAGTTTGAGAAAGTAAAAAACAAAATCCTAGAGAATTACCCATAAATGGATTGAATATGTATCTAGGGAAGAAAAGGGATAAGAGAAGGGACAAAACGTTTCAAAAATTACAATATTTTTAATCTTACTATAGGGAAAGAGAGAGGGGGATGTCAAAATGCAGTTTCTGTCTCATATTTTGTTCCCATTAGAGTTTGAAAATATATAGGCTAAACTAGCAACTGATTTATCAGACATTTCGTGGTAGCGAACTTTAAATAAGGAGCGACTCGGCTCAGTAGTAATCGAAACTCTACAAAACGGAAATTAACAGTTCTAGTGCCCTTCTTGTGTAACCGAAAAGATCATAGCGCTACTAGCTCCCCCAAAGTCGTTCGATCAAGGTTTTCAGATAACCATTTTGCTAAGTATATTTGAAAGGTCCAATAACTATGCCTTTGGATATCAAATTACCCCCACAGCCCCTGGGGAAAGGTCTGTAAGTTATGAATTTTGCCCATTGTTTACGTATAGTATTTGTTATTGGGAAGAATAGACAGTTTTTAAAGGGGGGGGGGGATTTTCTGCTAGAGGAATTTTCAACGGGAGGAATTGTCCGTGGGGGAGGGATGTTTCCGGGCGGTGAACTTTTCAGGGAAATCTTACACAGGGGAATGTGCAAGAATTCCTATACGAAATTCTTTTGATTTCTCTTACTTTCTCTTTGATGACTCAATTTTATATGTGGAGATGTTAAGGGTAATTATCCGGAGGAAATTTTCACCGGGCTGGAATTGTCTAGAGGATCTTTCGGTGGGGGAATTTTCTACGGGAGAAATTCTCCATGGGGCTGCTTTCTGGTGGGGGTGGGTATTTTATGTGGGAAGGGCTTTCCATTTAGGGATTCTACGAGGGATGTAACATTAGCTGCAACCTAGTAAAGAGTGAACCACAGTCCATAGTAATCAAAAGTAAAAAAAAACGTGTTTGATAGTTATGATACAAATTCTAAAACTAGTCTATAGCCCTAATACTATCAAAATGTCTTATCTTCCGATTTAACGACAAACTAATCATGATATTTCATTTTCTGAGCCAATCCTTGGACTGATACACTATGCAGAAGTGATACCAAATTAAACGAAAAAAAAGCAATAATCCTAAAATGGATCATGTCTTACTGTAAAAAGTGTCCTTAATCGGTTTGCTTTTACTGTACCAACATTCCCATATATTTTGGCATTTTTAGTAATACTCTAGTTTTCCATATTTCTAAAAACATATGGACATACAATTAGTTGGTTTATTTTTACTAGTCTTATTGATATACGTTATATTTTAAGTTTCAACTTCGTTCTGTATTTCCTTCAGAAAAATTTTGTTTTTTTAAATTATAACGTTAAGAAGTTGAAAATTACCGTAAATTCCAATAGTTGGCGCCAATATATTTAGACAATCAGTCAAGTTTTATTAGTTTGATATACCCTAAATTATTATCCATGAATTCTCACTTTTAGGCATATGTTGTTGAAACTTCCAGAACATCATTTGTTTATCATATCATAGTTCAAAATATTGCTTTTGCTAATTACACAGGTTGCTTCAAGAATTGTCAAATGAAACTCAGAGAGGAAAGAAGCTAACAAAATGAAAAATAAAATCAAAAGCGGGTGAAAAAACGAGGATTTTATCAGCCAGTGGCAAACCATGAAGAAGACTTGTCTATGTTCATTGTCTATTTACTTCAAGAATTGGTCATGAACATTGTAAAATAACATAAATGAAAGGCACAAATAACATAAACTTTTATCTGCAATCATCATAAGACACTTAAATGAATCACTACATTAAGCTGATAATAGTATTTAACACTTGGAAAAACGGTCATTGAAAAAAAAAACACTTACCACCTGGAAAAAAACAGTTAAATGAAACATTACATTTACTTTATACTGGATATTTTTTTTTTTAGTTAACAAAATTTCCAGATAACTCGATATTCTCTAATTTTTTAGTTGCCATGTCAAAAAAGAATTGTTTTCTGCCTTCAAACTGTCCAACTACTTTAACCCCCCCCCCTTATGTGTACATATATAGCCCAAATTATATATTTGCCATATATTCTGTCACTTGTCTTTGTCTTGTCTCGCGCTAGGCTGAAAAATACTGACGAAGAAACCGGTTTGTTCTCGAGTTTTACATAGCGTAAACTTGAGTGAGTTGCCCATTATACACAAGTACCAAAACTCCTTTCCCCTATGAAAATTAAAAAAAAAAATATCAAATTTGGAAAGCCTTCTTTTCCACGGGAGGGGGGTATTTACCGGGGGAGCAAAGCATTTGGATAGTTTGAAGTCAGAAAATAATTCTTGCAAGGTATATAGCCAAAAAACAATTACAGAAGAATAGCGAAGTATCTGGAAATTTTGCCAGCGAGGTATCTGGAAAAAATAGATTCTTCAGGTAAGAGGAGCTTATGATATTTTGCCTTTTGATAATTTCTATTTCATTGGTATAATTCTCTGAATAGAATAAAAGCATTGTAAGTAACAGGAAAATGATCGTACCATAATAGATAGATCCTAAGAAAATACAAATACAAATTAAAACTCAAGTAAAACTAAATGAAATTGTTGCAGATGAAGTATTGGTACCGCCCTCTAAAGGCCAAATTGTAATTATGCTACACTGAAAATGTTTAGTATTTTAAGTGGTTTCTGAAGCAAAATATTGCTTCAACAAGCTACAGAGGCTGCTTTAAGATTTGCCATTGCTCATTCAAAAAGTTTTTTTATTTTTGGCAAAATATTGCTTCAACAAGCTACAGAGGCTCTTTAAGATTAGCCATTGTTCATTCAAAAAGTTTTTTATTTTAGAAACCATTGTCTATATGTTTGCATGAAAGATAAATGAAGATGTTTATTTTTTCTCGAAAATGTTTCTCGTAATAATTGTTTCTCGAAATAATTAATTTCATTATTTTTCTCGAAAATGTTTAGTATTTTCAGTGCTTGTTGAAGCAAAATATTGCTTCAACAAGCTACAGAGGCTGCTTTAAGATTTGCCATTGTTCATTCAAAAAATTTTTTATTTTAGAAACCATTGTCTATATGTTTGCATGAAATATAAATGAAGATTTTCCGACCGACGAAGTGCGTTTTTAAATTCATGATTAGAATAATTAAATCGTAGGGTCAGAAATATAATTTTTCTAAAAATAGTATTTTTTCTATCGCGCAACAATTATTATAATCCACTATATTGTTTATAGTCTCGATTCATTTTTCTTGTCTTCTGTTAATGTTTAGAAAAATAAAAGACTATGGTGAATATAAAATGGACTTCTTGAAACACTAATCTTTTTGTGAAACTCAATTTTCGAAATACAAATTTGATGTCCTTATTAAGATATTTTTTGTCCAGTGTATTTAATAATAAATTTTCATGTCAGTTAAAGAAAAGTATTTTTGGTCCATTTAAGGTCACAAAACCTTTTTTTTATCGTTTGTTTAGCTGAATAAATCGCAACCCGATCACAGACAGAACCACTGTACATAAACAGTATACAGTAAAATCACGCCTTATTAATATTTCGCTGCTACAGTCTTGGCGCGTATAAAAGCTCCGCCCACATTCTCGTACGTCCTCGTTTATTGTACCGCTGATGGCATATCCAATGAGAACCCTGGAACACATGTTTTCACAGAAACTTTCTCAAAATACCTTTGAAACCGATTCGAGACTTTGCAAACTACTTGTAATTTGTAGAAAAATCTAATAATAACATTACAATACTAATTACCGATTTTTATATATGTATTACTACAAATTAATTTAAAATTAAATTCTTAAAAATTTAGTGTTACTTGATGCCAAGTTTCGCGTTCAAGAGAAATCTGTCTTTACTACCAGGGAAAAAACCTAGTGTCGCTTATGTTTTAACATTATCTGGAGCACTTGCATCTCGGTCCGGCTTTGTATAATGGTTGAGTTACAGTAACAGTAGAAAAGTGTAAAGAATATAGCACAGGACCTTACCGTCCATACCGGCAGAGCTGATCTTCGTTTCAAGGTCCTTAACAGAGAAAGTATAATGGGTGCAGGCGGGGGCAACCATCCTGTAAAAAAATTCCTCATTTTTGTTGAATTTGAAAAAAAATGAAAAATTCCACATTTTTGTACGTAGGAGCTTGAAATCTATACAATCGAGTTCTTTGTTCTTTTTTTAATCTAATGGTTGGATTTTCATTAAGATCACTTGATGTTTTAGGGGTGTTTCCCCAGAAGTGCATACAGGATTTTTGCTCCGGGGGGGGGGGGGGGGGGAACACAAAAAACCACAAAACGCAAACAAAATTTGTTTATGTCCATTTTTGTTGTGTTTTTACGATTCAAACATACATTTAGGGGGGTGGGGGTTCAAACAGGGTAACCTCCCCTTGGATGCGGCCTTGTGTTTCCCCCTTTTTCAAAAATTGGATGAATTTCCTCAGGCTCGTAAAATTTGATGGGTAACATTAAATCTGAGGAATTTTACTACTACTACTACTAACTAACCGCAGCACCAAGCCACCTGAGACCAACACAGCTACGTATGCTCCACATCCATCCCAATCTATTCAAAGCCTTCTTTTTACACATTCCTAGAATTTTACCATTTCCTTTAGATCTTTCTTTATGAAGTCCTCCCATACCAGATAAGGATGACCTGCTTTCCGTTTAGCCCTAAACGGTTGGCCAAAAAGGACAATCTTCAGCAATCTGTCATTCTTCATTCGCACAGCGTGCCCTAGCCATCTCAACCTTTCCTTCATTATATTCTTAGAGAGTGGTATTGAACCCCATTTTTCGTACAGCCTACCATTTGAAATACGGTCAGTCAGCTGGGTACCCAGAACAATCCTTAGTAAGTATATCTGGAAATCATCTAGCAAATCTTCATCCGCTTTTCGGAGCGCCCATGCTTCAGAACCATATTTGACCACTGTCATCAATGTACTTTTCAATAGTCTAATCTTGGTTTCCAGACTTATCTTCCTGTTCTTCCAAACTTTTTTAACTGTGAAAAAACATACTGAGCCTTGGCTATTCTACTTTTAACATCTTAAATGCTCCCACTGTCTTTACTAATAATGATACCAAGGTAAGTGAAGCTTACCTTGGTAAATTTTTTCGTTACCCAACGTCATCTTTTCATCTTCACTTATTCCTAGCCTAGTGACTTAGTCTTCCTAACATTAATTTTCAAACCTATTCTACCATCCTGAACTCTCAAAACCTCTAAAAGCTCATTCAAAGTCCATCAGGATGATCCATATAAAGGGGATAAAACACAACCCTGCTTAACTCCTAATTTAATTCAAAACCAGCTGCTAACCTCATTTCCTACTTTAACCGCAGCAGTATTATTCTCGTACATAGCACTAACCATTTTAATGTATTTGTCTGGTATAATATAAAAGGATAAGACCTTGAGTCTTATAAAATTTAATATTTTGAATAATAACTAATATTCGATATATATATATATATACCTCCCCTCTCATTGAAGAAACAAAATGTTCAAAAACTGAAACATTATGGAAAATGTTAAACGGTTTTTTTTAATATATTAGGCTTTGTTTTGGAAACTTGATTTTTATGATGCAAATGAAATAGACATTCATGAATCGAAATTTTCGAGAAATTGTTAGACGTAGGCTAAACATTATTAAAAAGGACAGTTGTTTTACAGAGGTAGAGCCTAATATTGAATTTTCAATCAAAATGACTGCAATAAGAATTAGTTTTGGCGCAAAGGGTGTTGGAAGGTACATTAACCAAAAACAGCCTTAGCGTGTTATTATCATGAATACATATTGAAAATATGGTGATTATCAATTTTTCATAACTTTGATAACAACTATCACTAATATATATGAAATACGAGATGCTCTTCGACTGAGAGGACCCTCGAACCCCCCCCCCCCCCCCTATCCTTGTTAAATTCACGACCAAAATGACTCGTGATGCTGTTCTACGTAATGCTAAACTGTTTAAAAGAAATAGAATTTCAGTCACCCCAGACTATACACCAGAGGAACGGGAGGCCCGAAAAGAATTAATACCCCTGATAACCCAAGCTATAAGTGAAAACAGAGCATTGAAATTGCGTGGTACAAAAATTCACATAGACAACCAGATTTTTTCTTATGATTTTAATAAAAAAAGGTCGTGGAGGCTGCAGAATTGGCAAATGGTTTGCAACCGACCGGAGTTAATAGTTCAAAAAGGGATTCTATTCCTCGTCGGGCCTACATACGATCCCCTTCAAGTGATAGAGACTCTTGTTCGGACATAGAATGTAGTAACGCTAGCGATAGTGATGCAACTGTCTACGAAAGGCCAATGACTACTGCGGATCCTGCCACACAAGGCCGAAGCCGGCTAAACGAAGGGTCAGTAAAAGGGAAAAGAACTTTAGATTCTATTATAAGCCCCAATGATGACCACAAACAAGGGAAAAGAAATGTAAGAACGAACAGTGGCTCAAAAATGGACAAAAAAACCGAAAAACCGGTGATCACGGATGCCTCACGAAAAGCCACCATTCGTGTTTACTGGATAGGATACAAGCCATATACAAAAACTGTCCTTAGTCACATGGAATATACAAGGTTTAAGAAACAAGAGAGAGTTGTGTTTAAATAATACATTTTTGACAGCAATGGTGACGTGTTTTGTAGGGACATGGTTGTTGCCAGAGGAAGATGTTATAGTGCGTGGATACAAAGTTTTTCGAGTGGACAGGGCCAAAATCACCAAACTATAGAAACTATGGAGGAATAGTTGTAATAGTTGTAAAGAGTGTCATGTTCAAAAATTTGCGTCGTCTGTCAAGTAAATCTGAAAACTTGATTTGGTTGCGCGGAAAATTTCTGGAAAAATGGTTTATTTTTAGATTTGTATATGTTTCCCCAGAAAATAGCTCATACTGTATTGAGGATACATGGTATAATATTAGAAGAAGAGTTGAGTTCAGTGAAATCTCATTACCCAAGTGATTTAGTTTTTCTAGCAGGTGATTTTAACGCATATACTTCCGTACAACAAGAATTAAATGTAGATTTTGTTTCAGCTGAAGATGACCCTTTATGTGAGATGATACCTTCACTTTACCTTATCCCACGAAGTAGCCAGGATCGACAAAGAAGAATTAATTCATGGGGGAGGAAGCTGCTTGCATTGTGCGGAGGTCATGGGCTAGCGATTGGGAATGGTAGATTTGGAGAAGATGGTGATTTGGGTGAGTACACTTGTGTTTCTGGACCTTGTTTTAGTTTAATTGATTATGTATTGGTCGACACGGGACTTGAGGCTGAATATCTTAATGTAAAAGTAATCCATCAGTCTGGATCTGATCATTTCCCACTTAAATTAGAATATGAGATGAAAGAATATGGACGTAGAAGGTCAACAATGAATCAAAATAGGATAGTGACTAAAGATAAAGGTGAAAGAAAAAACAAGCCGAAAATTCCGCCCCGGATTCATTGCGAATGGTCTAAGGAACTATGGCTATCTGTACAAGAGGCTTTTCTTAGTGAACCATTACAAGAGGAAATGAGCCAGTTAAGGAAAAAGAAAGAATACAGATTTCACCAACAGGCAGCTTTATGTAAGAGTTTTAAAGAAAGCAACAGCCAAGAGTTCTGGAATAAGTTAAAAAATATGTCATCCAATAAACAAAGAAACGATTCCCTGAAAATTCCACCACCGGAAACATGGCCATCTTATTTTCAATCACAACAGAAAGATGCAGAAAAAACGAACAACACACTAGAGGAAAGGATAAAGCAAGCAGATTGCGAACAAGATCTTTCCCTCTTAGAGAAACAGATTATGCCCTCTTTGAACCCATTACCCCAGAAGAAATCAATGATTCACTGCAAAAAATGAGAGGGGGCTCAGCACCTGGGCCAGACGGAATCCCAGTTAAGAATAAATCGATAAGGAATATCATCATCCCCGTGTTAACATAATTGTTTAACCTAATAATATCTACGACACATTGGCCACTAGCTTGGAAGACTTCACTCGTATTTCCCCTATTTAAAAATGGTAGCCCCGCCGTTCATGGAAACTATAGGCCTATAAGTCTTTTAAACAGTGGGGGAAAAATTTTGGATAAAATTTTGGACAAACGGCTTGGAAAATGGATGGAGGCGAATAGTATTCTAAATGAAGAACAAGAGAGATTCAGACCAAGATATTCGACAGTGGATCGACTATTCATTTTAAATGCAATGATACAAAAATATTCTAAAGGAAATAGTAAATTGTACGCTGCGCTTATAGACCTGCAGAAAGTGTTTGATAACGTAGATAGAATTTTGTTGTGTGAAGCTTTGATTGAAGTTGGATTACCACATCAGTTTATGAATATAATAGTTTCGATGTATTCATGGACTAAAAGTTTTGTGAAAATTCCGCAACAGGGTGTCTCTTCCTCTTTTCCTGTAAGTAAGGGAGTTTTACAGGGAAGTACTTTATCTCCAAAATTATTTTGTATATTTATTAATGATATAGTGCAATTTTTCCAACGCAAATGGACACCAACACTTCGTCTTGGAAATTTGAATCTTTCAATGTTGCTTTTCGCAGATGACATAATTTTACTGGCTGATTCTGAGAAAAATCTACAGTCTCTAATGAATATCCTAGCAGAATATCTGCAGAAAAAGAAACTGAAGGCTAATGTATCGAAAAGCCAAATATTGATATTTAACAAAAAGCAGCCAGAGCTACCCCCCAAGTTTTTTATTTGGAAGGTCAATTTTTAAAAATAGAAGAGAGAGCAACATATTTGGACTTTACTGTAACTCGAAATGGTAAATGGACACAACATATATCAGCAACTACGACAAAAGGAAAAATGCACTTTTTGGTATTTACAGAAGCAACGTTACAACAGGAATAAGCGATCTCAGCCTTCATAAGCATATATTTATCACAAAATTTTTACCCATACTGCATTACGGGGCAGAAATTTGGGGCTACCAGACTGCACAAGGATTAGAAACTCTACAACTACGATACTACAGGCATGCATATAGGCTGAATAAAACAACTCACTCTCTAGCATTGAAAGGTGACCTAGGCATCTACAGTTTAAAAATACGAAGAAAGATACAGATGATCAAGTTTTGGCTCAAAATTCTGAATTTTTCCCGAGGAAAGACTTATTCTTGCTGCTTATAAAGATCTTCTCACCCAAAAAAGTAAAACCACTTGGACAGCACAGATCAGAAAAATGCTACAGGAAAAAGGCTTTTCAGACACGTGGAATGGAGGACAGGGACCACTGGACCAAGAAAATTTCATAAAGGAATTCCAAGCAAGATTGCATGACCAGTAAATTCAACTTTGGTGGAGACCTTTAGATAAGTCGACTAGTCTTACTTTGTATAGAGATATTAAGCGGATTTATGGACAAGAGACATATTTGAAGCTGGGATTACCTAGTAAGTATATGAAAACGTGGATTCAGCTTCGAGCCAATTGTCTACCAATATAAGGAAAAGAAGTTTGGAAAAATAGAGAAGGTCCGGAAACGCAGCGTACTTGTCTAAAATGTGGTGAGATTGGTTTTGGGTTGGGTCATTTCCTCCTGCGATGCCGGCGGCTTTCTCACATAAGGGGAGAAATTTTGAAAGAAGGTAATGATCGGCTACTTCGGAGGATTTTAAGTTCAGATTCACCACAGACAGTAGTAAGTGTGGTAAATTTTGCATTGAAAGGTGTGAATGTTGATTAAGAGGATAGTGATTTTTGTATGTCTTCATTTTATTTATCCTTTTTCTTTTCTTTTTTGTTTTGTATATGGCTGTAAAAAAGCTTTAATAATATATTATTATTATTATATCTACAATTTGGCAATACGTACCAGATTTTTGGTGCCTGCATTGCACAACTAGCAGGGGCGGATCAAGGATTTTCTTTAGGGGGGGGGGGGAATAGGTTGATCCGGTAAACTTGTGTTAGGAGCAAGTTTATTTAAGGCAAACCTGCGTTAATTAAGTAAATTACGCTACTTTAGACTGCGTGAAGAGGGGGGTGCACTCCCCGTGGATTCGCCACTGACAACTAGCCTCATATTTATTATCACTCAGCTCAAGTCCTTACCCTTAGGCACAATTATTAGTAAATTTAGATGATGGTTAAGTACAATTTGAACATTTCAGAGGATCAAGCGAATCAATAATGTGGGTGGGGGGAGGGAGCAATTAACCCCTATATTTTGTGAAAATAACATTTTTATGTATTTCCATTTTAAAAATCCTGTCTCCTCTCTCAGTGATGCATGTGGGAGTTTCTCAAGGGACGGAGCCCTCTCCAATTAATTTTTTTTTTATTTCTGGGTACTGATTATTCAAATTATCAAATAAAATCTTTATTTTTATACCTCCCCCCCCTCCAGAAAAACTTTGTAATTATTATTGGGTCTTCCCCGAAAGAATACCCAATTTTTGGTGTGCCACAGCATAGGATTCAAAACTGACTGTGATTGTTCATTTTTTGTTTTTAGGTGAACTCTTTCAAACCTAGATTTTTACCAGAGTAGGCCTAATTTTGCAGACCATTGGAAACTTGAAGTTTTAAAATGCTTAACAACCCCGAAAAAGAGCTACTTTGGTTCTACGTAAAAGTTCAAACTATTCTATTACTACTTCTTGGGAAAACAAAACGCCTTAAAAAAAGTTCCATTTTACTCGAATTATCAAAACATTATCAAGTCTTAATTAATGCTAGTATCACTTTTTTGATCAGTTCCTTTCCTTGCCAATTATTATTCATAATTTTTATGTGTTAAACTGACCCAAACAAAATGCAAATACTAAATGAAACACCAGGTTAACATCCGATTGAATATTTATTACTGTTTTAATTGAAATATAGACTGTTCCTCAGAAAAATATTCTCCTTAGTTGGACTTGATTATTTCTTCGCTGAACATCTACTCTTGACTATAATCAAAAATGGACTCAAACAGCTACTATATGCCGCCAATGTCAGCTGTATTCACATCGTTAAGCTGCTTTTTTATATATCTTTTCATAAAAAAGATAAGGACTAATTCCCCTATTCTGTCGAGCTGGGATCAGGTAAGATATTCCACTTTATTTAGATGAGATAGCTCAAATCTGTTGTATGGTTTACAGTCCTTCTCATATCGGCAATTTTCAAACAGTTCGTGGTAACGAACTGTAAGTAAGGAGCGACCCGGATCAATGGTAACCGAAACTCTAAAAAACGGAATTTTGATACCAATAGATACATCAAAAGAATCAGATTTTAATTCTGATTTCAAATATAGATGTTTCATCAAGTTTAATTCCACCTATCAAAAGTTACGCGCCTGAGAAAATTTGGCTGATTTTCGAAAAAAGGGGGAAAGACGCCTTAAAAGTTAAAGAACCTTAATGAAAATCCCACCATCATATTCAGCGTATCAGAGAACCCTACTGTAGAGGTTTCAAGCTCCTATCTACAAAAATGTGGAATTTCCCATTTTTTGCCAGAAGAAAGATCACGGATGCGTGTTTATTTATTTTTTGTTTTTTTTTCTTTTTCCCAGGGGTGATCGTATCGACCCAGTGGTCCTAGAATATCGTGGGAGGGCTCATTGGAACGGAAATTCAAAGTTCTAGTGCCCTTTTTAAGTGAAAAAAATGGAGGGCAACTAGGCCCCCTCCCACGCTCATTTTTTTCCCAAAGTCATCTGATCAAAATTTTGAGGCAACTATTTTGTTCAGCATGGTCGAAAATATTATAACTATGTCTTTTAGGATGACTTAATCCCTCGAAGCCCCCAGGAGGAGGGCTGAAAGTTATGAACTTTACCCAATGTTAACATATAGTATTGGTTATTGGGACCCGGCTCAATGGTAACCGACACTCTAGAAAACGGTATTTTGATACAAATAGATACATCAAAAGAATCGGATTTTAATGCTGATTTCAAATATATAAATTTCATCAAGTTTGATCCTACTTATCAAAAGTTACGCGCCTGAGAAAATTTGGCTGATTTTCAAAAAAAGGGGAAAGACCCCCTAGAAGTTATAGAACCTGAATGAAAATCACACCATCATATTCTGCGTATTAGAGAACCCTACTGTAGAGGTTTCAAGCTCCTATCTACAAAAGTGTGGAAATTTGCATTTTTTTGCCAGAAGAAAGATCACGGGTGCGTGTTTATTTTTATTTATTTTTTTTCCCAGGGGTGATCGCATCGACCCAGTGGTCCTAGAATATCGTGGGAGGGCTCATTGGAATTGAAATTAAAAGCTCTAGTGCCCTTTTTAAGTGACCAAAAAAATAGAGGGCAACTAGGCCCCCTCCCACGCTCCTTGTTTTCCCAAAGTCACCTGATCAAAAGTTTTAGATAGCCATTTTGTTCAGCATGTTCGAAAATAATATAAGTATGTCTTTAAGGATGAATTAATCCCCCGAAATTCCTGGGAGGAGGGCTGAAAGTTTTGAACTTTACCCAATGCTAACATATAGTATTGGTTATTGGGAAGTATACAGTACAGACGTTTTCAGGGGAGATTTTTACTTGTAGTGGGGGGGAGGATCGGGCAGGGACGTAAGCAGGGGTGGGGGCTCCAGGACCACCCCTCCCCCCGAAATCTCACGATTTTTTTCATTTTCCCATAATTTTCTGATTTTTCTCACAGAATAATGGGTTTGAAGGATTTGCCCCCCCCCCCCCCCAAAACAAATTGCCCCCTCAAACAAATTCCTGCGTACGTGCCTGGGGTAGGGGGTTATGTAGGAGGATCTTTCCATGAAGGAAGTTTTCATGGGGGAAGGGACATTGCTATGAAGGGGACGCCGGACTTCCCAGCACTATTTAAAAAAAGATAAGAAATTAAATATAAAAAAACAAGTTTTTCAACTGCAACAGCAGCAACATCAAAACTTTAAACGAACAGAAAATATTACATATATGATTGGGTTCACCCACTAGTCAATACTTCACTCTTTAAGCCAAAGATTTTTTAGTACTTTCATAAGAGCTATTTATTCTAATTAACGGCCTTTGTGATTAAGCGGTCATTTTTAAAGAATTGGAACAAAATTTGAACTTTCGCTTAAAGAGCAAGGTATTGACTAAGGGGCGAACCCCCTAATATACGTGTTAAAAATATATGAATATAGAAGTTCGTTACGTAAGTTAATTCGTAAGTTACGTATATTTATTACTAATAAAAACGTTCGTAAATAAAATGAAACAAGTTTCGAGAAAGCCATTTAACCAAATAAAAGTAAATTAACATGCAAAATTTGTTTTAATTATCAAGGCCGTATCCAGGGGGGG